>CAUYQG010154734.1:0-26180 GCA_963574415.1 Tarsius wallacei
GTGGCCGCTCCCGGCCACCGCAGCCTCGACCTGCTGGGCTCCGGCGATCCTTCCGCCTCAGCCTTCCGAGTAGCCGGAACTACAGACGTGCGCTACCACGCCCAGCTAATTTTTTGATTTATTGTAGAGATGAGGTTTCGCCTGCCCAGGCGGGTCTCGAACCCGCGGGCTCAGGCAATCCACTCACCTCGGCCTCCCAAGGCGCGGGATTACAGGCTGAGTCACCGAGCCTGGCTAACCCTACTCTTTTGGTTGCTGTAGCTTTGGGTAATATTTTGTGAAATTAGGGAGTGTACTTAGATCCAGCTTTGTTCTTCTTGCTCAGAATGACTGTGGATACCCAGAGTCTCCTGTGATTCCCTATGAATTTTTTTTCTGTTTTTGTGAAACATGCCCTCAGGGATTTTATTGAATGTGTAGATCACTTTGTGCAGTATGAATGTTTTAACATTCTCTCAATCTATGGTCATGGGATGTCTTTCTGTTTATTTGTGTCTGTTTTAATTTATTTCATCAGTGTTTTATAGTTTTTAGTGTTCAAATTTTTCATCTCCTTGATTAAGTTTATTTCTATGTACTCTTTTTGATGATATATTAATGAGATTGTTTTCTTAATTTCAGGTAGTTTGTAGTTGGTATCCACAAATTCAAATTTTTAATGTTGATTTTGTATCCTGTTGCTTACTAACAGTTTTTATTAGTTCCAACAATTTTTGATGGAGACTTTAGGGCTTTCTTTTTTTTTCTTTTTTTTTTGCGAGACCTCATCTCTACAATAAATCAAAAAATTAGCCGGGCGTGGGCTTTCTTTTTTTTAAGTCGGAGTCTCACTCTATCACCCTGCTGGAGTGCAGTGGCACACTCAGGGCGACTGGTAGCCTCAACCTGCTGGGCTTAGGTGATTCTTCTGCCTCAGCCTTCCAAGTAGCTGGAACTACAGGTGCACGCTACCACACCCGGCTTATTTTTTGATTTTCTGTAGGGCGAGGTCTCACCAAGTTGCCCAGACTGGTCTCGAACCCCTGGTCTCAGGCCGCCCTCTAGCCTCAGCCTCTCAAAGTGCTGGGATGACAGGCTTGAGCCACTGTCCCCTGCCAGGGTTTTCTATGTATAAAATCATGTCATTTGCAAACAGAGACCATTTTGCTTCCTTTGCAGTTTGGATGTCTTTTGTTTCTTTCTCTTGTCTGATTGCTCAGGCAAGGACTTCCAGTACCGTGTTTAATAGGAGAAGCAAGTGTGGGCCTCCTTGCCTTGTTCCAGATCCTGGCAGGAAAGCTTTCTGCTTTTCACCATTGAATCTGATGCTAACTAATGGCATTTATTGTGTCAAGGTATTCTTTCTATACCTAATTTGTTGACAGCTTTTATCATGAAAGGGAGTTGAGGTTTGTCAAATGCTTTTTCTGCTCTGTTGAGATGAATATATCATTTTTAGCCTTTATTCTGTTAATGTGGTATATCACATTGCTTGATTTGCTTATGTTAAGTCATTCTTGCATCTCAGAGATAAACACTACTTAGTTAGATGGTATATGATCCTTTTAATGCGTTGTTGAATTTGGTTTTCTAGTATTTTGCTTAGGATTTTTGCATATTTATCAGGTGGCCTGTAGTTTTTTTCTTTTTTTGTTTTTTCTTTTTTGTAGTAGTATCTTTATTTGGCTTTGGTATTAGGGTGATGTTGGCCTCATAGAATGAGTTTAAAAGTGTTCCTTATTTTTTGGAAGAGTTTAAGAATTGGTATTTGGTAGAATTAACTGGTGGAGCCATTTGGACCTGGGCTTTCTTTGTTGGGAGTATTTTGATTGCTGCTTCAGTCTCCTTGTTTGTTATTGGTCTGCTCAGGCTTCCTCTTTCTTTTTGAGTCAGCCTTAGTATGTTACATTACTCCAGAAATTATCCATTAGGGTTGTTCGATTGCTGGTATATAATTGTTCATTTATGTCTTTCATTTAGTTCTGTGTGATTCTTTTTATTTCTGTGGCATCAGTTTAAATAACACTTCTCTTAATTTTATTTTTAAATGTATTATTTCAGTGGCTTTAGGGGGTACAAATAGTTTGGTCACATGGATGCATTGTATAGCAGCAAAGAAGTCTGTAGCCATTTTGTTTATTTTCTGCTATCTTGTTTTGTCCCTCTTTATCTCCTTTGCTTTCTCCCTTTATGTTTGGTTGAGGGTTTTTTGTTTTGTTTTGTTTTTTTGTATTGATAGGCTTTAATTCCTTTCTTTCTTTGTGTATCTTGTATAAGTATTTTCCTTGTGGTTACCAGGGACTTACATATGATATCTTGTATTTATCATAGTCTATTTTTAAGCTGATATCTTCAAGCACATTAAAAAATATGCTTGTACTTCTCCCACCTTTTTATGTTACTGATATCCTAACATATTTTTTATATCATGTACAATAACATTTTATATTGAGTTATTTTAAATAATTTTGTCTTTTAACTTTCATATTAGAATTAAAAGTGATTTATATACCACCATTATGGTATTAAATTATTCTGTATTTATCTATATATTTACCTTTATCAGCAAGTTTTGTACAGTTGACCCTTGAAAACATAGGCTTGACCACATGGGTCCACTTTTATGCAGATTTTTTTTAACAAAAATTTTTTTAAACAAAATACTGTAAAAATACAGTATTTGTGAGATGTAAGACCCATGTATGTGTGGACTTTTTGTATTCATGAGATCTGGTGGTTTGTATGGATTTGGGAGTAGTCCTGGAACTGATTCCCTGCATATACTAAGGAATGACTTTACTTTCTTTTATCTTATATTACTACTTAGCATTCTTTTATTTCAACATGAAGAATTCCCTTTAACATTTTTTTAGGAAGGCAAGGTGGTATTGAACTCTTTCAGCTTTTGTTTGGGAAAAGCTTTCTCTCACCTTCATTTTTGAAGAACATTTTTTCTGAGTGTAGTGTTCTTGGTTGCCAGTAATCCCCCACCCAGCACTTTGAATGTATCATCCCACTTTCTACTTTTCTACAAACTTTCTGCTGAGGAATCTGCCTGTAGTCTTATTAGAGTTCTCTTTTATATTACAAGTCATTTTTTAATTGATTCTTTCAAAATTATCTGACTCTGACAATTTGATTTAAATGTTTCCTGGTATGTATTTGTTTGGTCTTATCTTATTTGGGGTTTTTTGGGCCCTCTGAATCGGGATGTCCATTCCCCATCTCCCCCCTAGATTTGAGTTTTCAGTTGTTTACTTGGAACGAACCGTATACCCCCTTTTCTCCTTATTTTCTGGGACTCCTGTAATGTGTATTTTGGTCTGCTTGATGGTGTCCATAAGTTTTTAATCTTTCTTTACTCTTTTTTATTCTTTTGTGCTCCTGACTAGGTAATTTCCAAAAACCTGTCTTTGTTTGTTTATCCCTTCCTCTGCTTGATTTTGAGTGCAGTTGAACCCCTGTAGTGAATTTTTTGTTTTTATAATATATTTTCTTTATATTTTTTCATTCATTGTTTTTTGGACCTCATTGAGCATCTTTATTTTGGGTATTTTTAATTCTCTTTCAGGTAAATCATATATTTTGGTTTTAGGAGATTTACTTTACTTTGTTTCTTTGTTTTGGGCATATTTTTCTATTTGTTCATTTCCCTTCACTTTTTCAGTTGGTACCTGTGTGCTAGATAAAACAGCTGTTTCTCCCATGCTTCACAGCTTGGTCTTGTGCAGGAAAAGAATCTTACTAATCAGCCTGGCTGGAGATTTTGGGGGCCTTTCACATCTTTGCTAGTTCAGTCCAATTTATTTGTTCTTAGCGTCCTCCAGGCTTCAGTAGTGTGCCAAGCCCCGAAAGTTCTCTGGGACAAATGAGACTGAAGCCAGTCCCTTGGGTAGTCTTCTGAAAAGTGAGATTGTTGAATGCTCTGCCTAGTGCTTTCCCTTTCTAGGAAGAAGCTAAGATCTTGAGTTTTTTTCCTTTGCCATATGCTGAGTTGGGTTATGGCAACTGCCATGCTACACCACCATCTCTGATCTCACTGGTCCCCAGGCAGCTAGAATATCACCGTCCCGTGAGAGCTCCAAGACAGAAGCCAGTCGTCTAACGCCCTGGTAAAGTTGGGCTGTTGGATGTGCAGTCCAACTATTTTCTTTCCCAGTAGGTTTCCTTCTAATCATATTATGGTGTGCTGGGCGTAAGGATTACAGTGAGAGGGTGTTTTAAATTTCCCTAATGATTTTCATATGGCTGGTTTTGCATTCACTCAGGGTACAGCAGCTCTCAACTAATTTTTTGATTTTTTTTTTTTTTTAACAAAAGGAATGTGTCTATTTTTTAAGAAAAAGTGAATTGATATGTTGATAACGGGAAGGAGAGTCCAGGACCCCTATTCTGCCATCTTGCTGATGTCATTCCCTAGGTCTTTAAAATATGAATCAGATTCTTCTCATGGTCTGAAAGATGCTGACTAACTTGGTACACTGTGCCTTATGATGGCTCTTAGGGTCAAGATTTGTTTTTGGTATTGGATCTTTACACAGAGTAGCCTTTTTGCCTGGTAAACTCCTGGCTCTCTTGCCTCCTACTTCCTACCCACCTATGTATTCTTTCAAGTCTCAGCCTAATAATTCCCCCCTTTATATTTCTCTCTGTGCTCTTTCAGGGCAGAGACTGTATCTGGATGTGTCACTGTGGCATGTGCAGCACCCTTCATGGTACCTGGCATTAATTACTGAATAATGAATTACTTGATGTATTGTTGAACTATTTCATGTGTATGTTTATCTGATGGTATTAATGGATTATTTCCAGTAATTTCTGCCAAGATGTGAAAGAAAACAATGAGGTAGCCCCAAATAAAGGACTAGAGAAAGAACAATGAGAGAGAGAGAGAGAGATATCAAAGATG
This sequence comes from Tarsius wallacei, assembly GCA_963574415.1. Classification (NCBI taxonomy): domain Eukaryota; kingdom Metazoa; phylum Chordata; class Mammalia; order Primates; family Tarsiidae; genus Tarsius; species Tarsius wallacei. The sequence goes on from CAUYQG010154734.1 coordinate 4,889, forward strand.
TTAGTGGGTGCACAGTGGAGCAGATTTCTAAGAGACATGGGAAAGATTGATAACAGATGCTGAGATGGCAGTGTTACTCTTCAAAAAGAAGAATAACCTCTCTGTAGATAAGGCAATGTGAAACACGGTAAATCTTAATAGAGTTGCTGGTGGTCTTCACTGTAACCTGGAACTGTTGGTGAATTTAACAATGCCTAAGATTGGAGTGTTGGGTTTTTTTGTTTTGTTTTTAATGATGCAAAGCTACTGACAATTCCTAATTGTTTTCTTTAGCTTAAAACCAGAGATAGGTACATCAGTAGTCTGAAAAAGAAATGCCAGAAGGAATCTGAACAAAACAAAGAAAAGCAGAGAAGAATTGAGACATTGGAAAAGTATTTGGCCGATCTTCCAACTCTAGATGACGTACAGCGTCAGAGTCTACAGGTAACATGAAATAAAATGCTCATCTTTAAATGACATGAAAATATGTTATTTTTAAATTGACTCTTCAGAAGTCTGGCTGAGTATAAATTTAATCTATGTGTTTAATGGCTGTTTTTAGGACTTAACTTTAATTAAAGACTTTGTTCATCTAAGCATGAATAAGGTGATCTTTCTTGTCAAGTAATATGTTGTGCCCTCCTAATGATCCTTGTGGTAATAGCTCTCTCACTTAACTTCTACTGTAAGAGTGGGTTTCTAAGCCAATCCGATAACCTCCACTCCCATACACACACATGCACATGACCCGGTTTGGCTTTTCCCTGGATCCTCTGGGATTCTCCAAGGCTCGACATGACCTCTTGCTGACCATCTTCCTAAGCAGTGGGTTTTTTTGTACTCTTCCGAACCTTTCTGTCCGTTTTTTCTTAAGCCTTGGTCTACGACTTCCGTTCACTCCTCGTGCGTTCCCTTCTGTTTTCCTTCCTTAATAATACCTCATCCAAGGTTTTTCTGCCAATTCTTGCGGTGCCTGCCCTCTTGAAACTATTTCTGAGTCTATTCAGTCTGCTCTTCAGCGTGTTCCCGAAGTCTTTCTAGTCCAGGGATTCTCAGCCTTGGCATTGTTGACATCTGGGGACAGATAATCTTTTGTTACAGGAGTCTGCCCTGTGCATTGAAGGATGCACATTTCTGCGTCAGCATTTCTGATCTCTGCTGACTAGATGACAACAGCGCTGTTCCTTCCCCTCTTTCCCAAAACCAATTATTTCCAGATGTCCCCTGGGAGTAAAATAGCCCCCGGTCGAGAGTAATTAGTCTAATCCATAGAGTATCATTCTGTGTACTTTAAGACCTACATAGCATTCTCTGTTTATTCTATATTTATAACCAAGAGACGTTAAAGTCAGGAAGGAACTTAAGGACTACAGGAAGTTGTATAAGCAGGAACAGAGGGCGGTATCGATTTTAAAATATGAGATTATACCACCTTACACCCATTAGAGTGGCGATTGCAAGTCTCGAACAGATGTTTATACACCGTGCTTATAACAGGATTATTCACAATAGCTAAAAGGTGGAAGCAGTCCAAGAGTCCATGGCCAAATGAATGGATAGACAAAAGGTGGTATATACATTCCGTGGAGTACTATCAGCTTTAAAAAGGAAGGAAATTCTGATACCTGTTGTGATACGGATTAACCTGGATGACATTTGACTAAATGAATTAAACTGTTAATAATCAAAAAGACACATACTGCATGATTCCACTTAATGAGGTTCCTTGAGTAATCAAATCATAGAGACGGAAAGTGGCGAGGTGGTTGCTAGGGGATGGGGAGAAGGATGAATGGGGAGTTGTTTAATGGATGTAGAGTTTCAGTTTTGCAAGATGAAGGGTTCTGGAGATAAGTGCACAACCGTGTGAATGTACTGAACGCTACTGAACTGTACACTTGAACGTGGTTAAGATGGTAAGTTTTATGTTATATATATTTACCACAACTTAAAAATTTTTTAATTAAAGTGAGATTATTAAACTTTCTGTGTCTTCTAGAAATTTCTAACCCCATTATCTTCCTTGTAATTCCGTTCTCCCAACTGCATTCCACACAAAGGAGGCGATAGAGTATTAAATCTAGATAAAATGAAGATAGTATGATTTTTAGCTGTAAGTCCTATTAATCCTTGGGAACACAGTAACAACTTCTAATATAAGCATACTTAATATGAACTATAAAAAATTCCTCCTTAGCTGCAGGTTCTTGAGGAAAAAAATAAGAATTTGCAAGAGACTTTGATAGACACAGAAAAAGAGCTTGAAGAGATCAGAAAACAGTGTCAAGATAAAGAGGCACAGTTGATATGCCAGAAAAAGAAGGAAAAGGAGTTAGTAACTACTGTTCAGAGGTAAGAAAACTTTCATAATTCTTTTATGTTATTTTTAAGTTAATCATTTTTATAAAGTTTTTTTTCTGGTATATGTTGATTTTTAAAAATTATTATTATTATCTTACTCTCCTTAAAGATGTACTACAAATTGAGTATCTCTTATCCAAAATGCTTGGGACCAGAAGGGTTTGGACTTCCAGGTTTTTTCCAGATTTTGGAATACTTGCGGAATGCATACTTGTTGATCATTCCTAATTCAACAGTCCAAAATCTGAAATGCACATTTCCTTTGAGCATCATGTTCATGCTCAGAAAGTTTTGGATTTTGGAACATTTCAGATTTCAGATTTTTGGATTAGGATGCTCAGCCCATACTAAGAACTAAAGAATAATTTCATTGAGACAGATGGGCTTAGTTGTAATTTAGCATTTTGAAGCAACATCTTGCCAAAGATCTTAGTTGAGAATAGGAAAAAAAACAAAACACACAAATGAAGACTGAAAATATCAATACAAACCCTTTGTCTGATGGCTGTGTCAAAAAACAAAAAAATAAGCAAAAATGCTAAATATCAAAAAGCGACCAGCAAAATTCTCAAGCTGCACCCCTTAATGGGGCATATCAAAGTGAAGAAATGGCCTTCCATCTCACCTTACTGCAAGGAACAGATGTGGCAGTTTTGCCTATACCTTCCAGATTTACTCCCCTACCTTGCCTACGGGACTCCTTTCATTTAAATTAATTCTTTTAAATTAATAACAGTGAATGTCATTTGTTTGTATATTCAGTTTGTGTGCTTAGGGACTGATGTTGGATTGCTGAAAAACAGCTATTTCATATGTATAGACGTGTGTTTTCACTTTTATAAAACTTAAGCCTCAGTATTAACAACTATAACTAGATGAAACAGATAAAATTGCTCTAGAAAATAAGACAACAAAGCAAAAAAAACTAAATAAGAAATGTATTCTTCATGCTTGCATCAATTATACATTTCATTGTATTCTCAACTTTAAACTAAAATTCATCGGATTCTGTGTTAACATTGCTTTCCTGTTACTTTTAAAGTTTTAAATATGTCAGGTCTACTTTTTTCCCCCTCAGATTTTAATGCAGAAAATTTCTGATTTCTGAGACTCCAGTCTTCAGTGTTCCTGATCTCAACTCCAAAGAAATCATACATTTGGATTCTGCCTTTATTTTTTTCTCTTTTTTTTTTTTTTCTTGCCTTTTAGTTTCCCTTTTTAAACTTCATCCTAATACTCTATTCTCTGGTGTCGAAACAGCTTGCTGATCTCCACTAATCAGCCTTATAGCTTTTTATTTCATCTTTATTGATACAATGAAAAGAGACATGTTGTCTTTGTTTTGAAGATACATATTTTAATATTATGTTTCTGATGTGGAGTAACTTAGTTGACTTTTATGCATTGATCTTACATCCAACAGCTTTGTCAAACTCTCTTTTTAAAAATTTAATGGTAGAGATGTGAGGTGTAAGTCAGGATTAACTACCCAAGTAGGCTACATGCAGGTGAAGTTTGGGACCAGGTAGCTCCCTTTGTGTTATTACGTGTACCACCCCCCACCCCCACCCTCTGACAATGCCCAGCAGCTGCCAGTTTCTACCTTGTACTGTTGTGATTAATGTCGGGTCCCACTTCTGAGTGAGAACATGCGACATTTGGTTCTTTGTTTCCGTAATAGATCACCAAGTATGATGATCTCCAGGTCTATCCAACATGCTGTGAAGTCCATGATCTTGTTTTCTTTGCAGCTTCATTCCTGTTCTTACAGAGCATTATGATGACAAACTTAAGCTGTGTTGTTTTAAAAACAGAATTAGCAGCACCTGAAGATAATTAGTATTATTTTGTTCCAATGTATACTTTTACATATATTTTATATGTAAGATTGTATACCTTCTCTTTTACTAGGTTTTGGAGAACACAGAGCCTAGTGTTCTTGATTTGGAAAGACTTAGTACAGTGCATTTCGGATACCGTTTTCCGTTTTCCATTTTCAAACTTCATCTTGATACCATCTGAAATGATATCACCCCAGAAAATTTACCTTCCTTTCAAATAGATATAAAGGACCAAGGGAGTTATTCTGTGATTCCTCAACACTTGTGTAGTGTTGCTTGCCTTGGGGGCATGGGGATGGTGTTATAGTTTCTTTAGCTCTGTAATATAACATTCCTTAAGTTCCAAAAGGACTTCAGCTGTATATGTGACTCTGAGTTTTATCATTATATTTATCTGTTTTTATATAATATTTCTAAGCTTCCTACTTTATAAATACTTAAGAATTTTTATAAATTATAAATAAGAAAATATATCCATTAGAAGTGAAAATTAAAGTTAAATATATGGGTGAGATCCCTGGCAATACGATAATAGATACCTCTGCTATTTAAGAGATATGTTACTTTTCTAGGTGAGCTTGCCATGCAACCTGAAAATGTATACGTGAAAGAAAACTTATTTGCTCTTTCTCCATAATAGTTCCTGTCTTCATAGCTGGCTCATGTTTTTCAAATTTGAAATACTTTAATGTATTTTGTTTTTCTTAAAAAGTTGTAAATGCGTGGAAGTAATGTCTAGACACTGAATTGGGTAAAAAAAAACTTATTCTGAAATAGATATATTTTTCACTGTAGACTGAAATGGCAAATACTTTTATGACAAGTAACAGTTTATTACAAAGCAGGACACTATATTGGTAACACATGAAATTGTCTGCAATGCCACTATATATAAACGTATCTGAGGTTCTTATTGTACTATCTAGAACTTCAGTTCTCTGGCCACAATCTAGATACGGCATTTCTTCTTTTTCTGGATGAGAGAGATGGCACAGGATAGCCATAATACTTGAGAGAAGAAGGATAGTGCAGACATCAAAATCCAAGTTATAAGAAGTCTTTTTGTAGTACTCCGCGACTCTTGAGTGTGATTACAAGCTGAAGTAGAACTATGCCTGGGTTTCTTACTGCTATTGTTTTGGTGTTGGTTGGGCCATTGTTGTTTAATGATAGGATTCCTTTTAACCGAATGTTAATATACTTCCTTTCTCAGAGCTACCAACTTACCACCTCCCCTTCTCCCCTTTATTCTTTTGTTTTTAATGTCAGAGGGACTTCTTTTGTTTCCTTTTCTAAAGTGCAATTCTGTTCCAAGGACAGCAGGAGACACTGTTTCAAGTTGCGCGCATAGTCAATTGCTGCTGCTCCTGTGAATGAAGGAGAGGTGTAATTCTGCTAAGTTAGGCAACAACCATCCTTACAAGCAAGCTTTTCTGAGTTTAGAATAAAGGACAAAAGATGCGTTTCCATATCTTAGGCTCCCCACAACAAGCATCTTAATCAGAGAACTCTTTGCTTTCAGGGAAGAGGGAAAGAAAAGGAGCTAGATTGTAGAACTCAGATTTGGGTAGTGGAGGACTTCACTGGGGCCTAAGGATGTGTCCCATATTGAGCAGCTCTGGACTGTGGTCTCACATTTGCGATTTCTGAAAAGATGGTAAACCTCTAGCCCAATTATAGACCCTTCTAACTTATACGAAATATAGATACACTTATTAACTAACTCTCTGTCGGTCTTGATTATTGCTTGATTAAGAAATATTATAGATCCTAAAAAGGACATAATTTAAGTTGAAATCATTTACCAAAATCAGCAAATAGAGCTTATTTTCTTCATACACTTACGACTTTTTAAACAGTTTGCAACAAAAAGTAGAAAGATGCCTTGAAGATGGAATCCGCCTTCCCATGTTAGATGCAAAACAACTTCAGAGTGAAAACGATAGTCTCAGAGAACAAAATGAGGCTGCTAGTAAGGTCAGTAGATACACCTTTGATAATAAACATGACATCTATACTGGGTGGATATGTGCATGTTGATATATAACTATAGCTAATTTATATAATTTATTTTTAGCATATGGAATTTTTAGTTTGCTTTTATTTGGAAAGAAATTAGCAATTTAAAGAATTTAAATTTAAATAAAGCTCAGAACAAAAGCATATTTTTCCTTCTTAAATTATTCATTTATCTTTATAATTGCATAAATTAGAGAAAAGTTTTATGAAGAACTAGATGAACACTTTTGCAGTTTTATATATGTGTGATCCACATCATAAGGATACTTGATATGATACTTTAGTTTAAAAAAAACTTTTGGCCGGGCTCGGTGGCTCAGCCTGTAATCCCTCGCTTTGGGAGGCCGAGGTGAGTGAATTGCCTGAGCCCGCGGGTTCGAGACCCGCCTGGGCAACTTGGCAAGACCTCATCTGTACAATAAATCAAAAAAATTAGCCGGGCGTGGTAGCGCGCGCCTGTAGTTCCAGCTACTGGGGAGGCTGAGGCGGAAGGATCGCCAGAGCCCAGCAGGTTGAGACTGCGGTGGCCGGGAGCGGCCACTGCACTCCAGCCTGGGCGACAGAGTGAGACTCCAACTCAAAAAAAAAAATTAAAAAATTAAAAAAATAAAGATAAAAATAAAAAAACTTTAAAAACATAAATTCATAGTTTTCTGTGCTTTTTTTCTTGAAATAGTGTTACTTTTAAAAAGCAATGTAAATTATTTGATTCAGGCTGATTCATTTCCTGTGTTTTAGATAATAGACAACCAACAAGATGAGATTGACGGAATGATTTTAGAAATACAGGTAAGGAAAATTTTGTATTTATTTTAATGTAGCTATATGCTGATTTGTTCTTAATGCGTATGTAATCCCCAAATATTAAAGTACATATGTATTTGCATCAAAAGATAATATTTATGGCACTTGGGGTGAAGTTGTAAATTCTTTAATAGGAATCGTTTAGTTTTCTAGAAAAAAAACGCAATTTGATAAATTCATTCCCTAAAACGATGTGAAGATTCATCCATGAACAAATAAAGCCCATGGCCATTCTAGCGGGGTGAGTTGCCAAACGAACAAATGAGTGGGGGAGAAAATGGCAAACCTATCTAATACCAGGTGCTATGGGGAGGAAAATGCTATTTAAAAAATTGAATAGGATAAGGGGCAGTGGCAGAGAGTGCTGCATTTAATAGAGTGGTCATGAAGTTTTTTTCGGAGGAGGTAACGTTTGAACAAGATCTGAAGGAAGATACCCAGGGGAAGAGCATTTCAGGCAAAGGAACAACAGATGCCCTAAATACACTCGGTGTGCTCTCAGACCAGCAAGAAGTCTACCAGCCTGGAGTGGAGGGAATGTGAAGTGGCGAGATGAGGGATCCTGCTGGGAAGTAGCCTGGGACTCGATCATACACAGGTGGTGTGAGTGTCCTTAGATCTCATTCTGAATGTTTTGAAAATCCACTGGACGCGTTTTGCTGAAGCATTTTTAGTTTTATACCACCCGTGTTTTGCATGTCAGAATCCCATAGAGTCTGCTTTGATTGCCTTTTGCCTGTACTACGTGGTTTATCAATTTAAGGAGACACTAGTCTTAGTAAACAAATGTATGGACCCGGTGGATTGATCCACAGAGGCTATAATCCTTACTTTGTGCCCCTCAGACACTAGAATCCCAAGATCATTAGTTTCCTTCAGTCATTGTGACCTGACAGCTTATTATACACCCTAATGAAAGGAATTTGTATTTCTTTTGGTAACATTTTCCAAAAAGTCAATCCAATGAAAATTGTCTCAATCTAAATTGAGAGCAGTCGAAATAGGAACTTTGGCATTGAAACTTGGATGGTAAGACTTGTAAGATTACTATCTCTTACATTATCGCTGTTGAGTATGTGTTTTGTATTAATTGAAATGTGCACTTTTTGCATTTGTGGAAGCATCTTAATAAAACTTTCTCTTATATATTAATTGAGTCTTCAGTCACATGTAAATATGCTGTGACCATGTATAAATGAATATGTGGTAGAACATGTAATAATATCCCAATTTGATATTAAAACGTTTGAACAGACATGATTCTTTTATTTCTTCAAGCTACGTAGGAAATTGAAATGAAGCTAGTGAGATGCATTTGTTTGCAAATATTTGGGCCCAGACACTATACACATTGATTCTGTTGTCTTTTGAAGCAATGGCTGTTTTTTCTCTCTTTTTCTGTCTTGACGTCTCATTTCTTCATTTTAGTCATCTAGATCTGGAGGGATGGAGACAGAAATCTATAGGTGTAGATCACAGGGACAAACAGTAAATGTTGGTAACTAGCCAAGTTTGCTCTGTTTGTCAAGAGGTCATTTGAATAGCAAGTTATAGATGGAAATGAATATGACACACCATGAGAAAATTATTTTCTTGATGAAACTCATGTTGTCTTTTGGCCCCTCACAGTAGAATTTTTGTTTGTGTTTGGTGATTTGTGAAGACTTTTAAAGGTGTGTACTCTGTAAAAACCTGCAACTATTTGTTTAAAAATGAACACTATGATTTTCCTGGCGTTGAAAATTCTAAATAGAACACTTTGAGTTGAAGAAGTTTTCTTATGGCTTTGTTCCGTGATTAAATAGCATAATTAATAGGCATATTATCAAGTTGATACACCTAATAGAGCAATTCTCTTCAGTTGCTAATTCTTTGAAACTGCCGAGTTTTTCCTCATCTGCTTTCATAAAGGATAGCCCACCTTGTACCTGTGTATGACGTCCTTCTCATATGCTGCACCTCTGTTTTTTAATTTCTTCAGATTTCTTCACCTCTCAGTTGTTTTTAACATAAAGGATGCGTTTTGACTACTACTGTAATGTTAAGTTTATTGTAAAGTCTCACTGCTGTTACGCTCTAGATATTCTTTGTTCCTCCACAGTGCTTAGATATTGTTCCATTTTAGAGTGTTTGGCAGGAGAAGATCACTTAGTGTTATTAGAATTTCATGTTTCCCTGCTTCTATCTGTCCCTGCAAACGATTGAGAAGACCAGATTTTAATTCGTTTGTCTGATTTGAAGTAAATACATTTCCTTGGGAACAAGCAAGTTATTCTAACAGTTTAAATTTAATCTCAAAGGGGAGAAATAAAATCCCGAGTCATGCACATTTTGTGTCTAGCTTATAGGAGGTTAAAATAAGGTATTGTTTCATCATCAAAATGCTGTGTTTAAAACAGCTGTAGTATACCACCTTGCACCAGAAGCCAAATAGGTATTTATCCTGTAAGTTACTGGCAAAGTTTTGATTTATATAGCCTTGGAAGTTGGGTAGAAATCAGTCTTCTAGAGATACTGTATTTTTTGTTGAATATAGAAAGTGTAGCACTTCATGGAAAAGTATATGGTAATTTTGAAGTTGAGTGTTATAAAAATACATATTTGTCTACTCTTTTGTTCAACTGTCTATTTTTGTTCAGCTGTCTCAGTAATTTTGTTAACTGGCACAAAACACCTTGTTTTCTCATTGATCTTTCTTTATATCCTTTAAACCAGAATAGCTAAAGTGCCTTCTTCTCCTACCTGGTTTTCGTCTGTCAATATACAATACAAAATGACATTTTGTAGTAGAATATTACCCATTATTTACATAAATGCGGGGCTGTAGTCAGCATGTGACTGAGTTCTTCACTGGGCATTACCTTCCTTCCTATTTATTTCCCAGAAGAACATTTCAAGTCTATAAGCCTCTTTTCAGGGAGCTGTTATCCTTGTGTGGTGTCACTGCAATCTTTTGGCAGAGGAGATACAACGTGGATGCATTTAAATGGCCTCTCTGAGTTGACAGCTGTCAGTGGACATCATAGCACAAAAGACAGAATGATGTGTTTAGAGGACATTAAACCTTTGTAAACATGCTTGGGACCACCAGTCTCAAAACTGACAGTCTTTTGACATCAAGAGTTGTCCCCCCAACCTCAGAAGATTCTAGTCCACTATTTAGCAGATATCTCATAAAGCCTATATCCAACAGGTTTTCGTAAGAAAAAAGTAGGAAAGTAGATCAGAAGCCAGTGGAGTGCCTTATCAGTAGAATATAACTTCTTTAAACAAATATCAGTTGCTTTAATGTTTTCCCCTTATTATTGTGTGATGTTTATCTGTTTTTTTGAGTTGTAGTCTCACTCTGTTGCCCAGGCTGGAGTGCAGTGACACACTCACGGTCACCCCAGTGTTGACTGGCTAAGCTCCGGCAATCCTTCCGCCTCAGCCTTCTAAGCAGCCAGAACTATAGGCACATGCTACCGCGCCTGGCTAGTTTTTTTTTATGTATTGTGGGGACGAGGTCTCGCCAAGTTTCCCAGGCTGGTCTCAAACCCGTGGGCTTAGGCAAGCTACTTGCCTTGATCTCCCAAAGTGCTAGGATTACAGGCTGAGCCACCGAGCCGGGCCATGATGTTTATCTTAATTTTGTGATGTGTCCTGAAATAAGTTTTTTCCTGACGCTTAGTTTTAAAAACATTTACCTATGTAAAATTGCTATACGATGCATAAAAAACTAAAAATATTCTTACCAGAAATTAATACTAATTTTTTTTTTTTAGAAAGCAGGATTTATTAAGAGGACAGAAAAGCTCCCACAGTGGGAGGGGACGAGAAGGGGCTGCCTTAATACTAATTTTTATTTTATTTTATTTTATTTTTGAGTCAGAATCTCTGTCGCCCAGGCTGGAGTGCAGTGGCACACTCAAGGCTACCCCAGCATTGACCTGCTGGGCTCCAGCGATCTTTTGCCTCAGCCTTCCAAGTAGCCGGAACTACAGGTGTGTGCTACCACACCCTGCTAATTATTTATTTATTTATTGTAGAGATGAGGTCTCGCCAATTTGCCCGGGCTGGTCTCTAACCTGCCGGCTCAGGTGATCCACTCGTCTAGGCCTTTCAAAGTGCTGGGATTACAGGCTGAGCCACTGAGCCCAACTCAATACTAATTTTTAAAAAACCTATTAGTCACATTAATGTCTTCTATCCAAAAAAAAAAAAGTAACTTAAAAAAAAAAAAAAAAAACACCTGCCTTTGTATGTATAAAGGGAACAGTATTCACTTTTTTTTTTTTTTTTTTGAGTTGGAGTACTCACTCTGTCGCCCAGACTAGAGTGCAGTGGCCGCTCCCGGCCACCGCAGCCTCGACCTGCTGGGCTCAGGCCATCCTTCCGCCTCAGCCTTCCAAGTAGCTGGAACTACAGGAGCGCGATACCACACCTGGCTAATTTTTTTTTAATTTATTGTAGAGATGAGGTTTCGCCTGCCCAGGCGGGTCTCGAACCCGCGGGCTCAGGCAGTCCATTCACCTCAGCCTCCCAAAGCGCGGGATTACAGGCTGAGCCACCGAGCCCGACTAGTATTCACTTTTCATGTAAATTCTGTGGTATGTGTGTTATAGTTATTGCATAATTATGTCACAAAAATGTGTAAAAGGTGAATTTAACTTTAGAAAAATCAGCTCGTTGTGTTGTGGGCGGGAAGCTGTAGGAATGGAGGGGCAGCTCACTAGAATCAGGAAGGAATGTTTTTGGACACTCTCATTCAGTAAGTGCTCCCCAAATCTATATGGGTATTCAAATCATTTGTAATACTTTGTATAATACATAATTCTGAGCCCCCTTGTGATCCTAGTGCATCCGTTTCTCTGGGGTGAAGTTTGAGTTAATTTCATCAGCAAGGTCCCCAGGCCGTCTGTAATTACTGCGATAGTCTGGCAGCAGTCCTAGTCCCGGATCCTTCAGAGAGCGTTAACTTTCTCAGCTTCGGAGACACCTCCGTGTGTCGTCCCACACACTCGGTAGACTTTTCTTGAAGAACGCTTTCTTCATTTGCTGCATGCTCTTAGGACTATTTCCATAAACTTAAATGTTTTTGTTTGTAATGCTTACCAGTTTCCTTGGGGACCACATCTGTGGAGCTCCTCACGCTGCCCTGCTGGAAGCAGAACTCCAGACAGACTGTTTTTAGAGTTTTATCAAGTTGCAAGATGAAAGCTAACTTAAGAAAGGAATTTGAGCTGTATACCTTCTTAATTCTTATAAACAGAAAACAAAACGATGGCTATTTTTATGGTGTTTGCATATTCCTCATTCATTCATTTATTTTAGTTTTTGCAAATATTTTGAAAAGTCTTGCCTTTCTCACTTCAGAAGAATGAGGAAAAGAGATTTAGTATTTGTCCACACTTGAGACAACGTGAGAAATGGGGCCTCTGGTGCCAAGTGCAGTGTTTGCTAAGGTGTCAGCGATTATGATAATGATGTTATAGGTTCCCGGAACTATGCTTTTTGGTTGTTTTGTTTTTTGTTTTTTCTGACTTAGAATCTCACTCCATTGCTCAGGCTGGAGTGCAGTGGCTTGCTCATGGCCACCCCAGTGTCGACCTGCTGGGCTTAGGCGATCCTTCCGCCTCAACCTTCCAAGTAGCCGGAACTACAGGCTCGTGCTACTGTTTTTGATTTATTGTAGAGACGAGGTCTCACCAAGTTGCCCAGGCTGGTCTCGAACCCCTGGTCTCAAGCAGTTCTCTCACTTTGGCCTCCCAAAGTGCTGGGATTACAGGCTTGAGCCACTGCGCCTGGCCTTTCAGTTGATATTTTTATCTCTAAACTTCAGTAGTAGTAATCTTTTAAGGTAAGAAAGACCATCTTGTTTTTTTCAATGAGGGAGCTGAGATGCAGAGAGGTGTGCTCAAGGCTATAGCTAAGGTTTAATGTCTATTTGACTTCAGAGTTTGTATTCTTGGCATTCATTACTTCTGGCTGCCTCAAAGTGAAAAATTCCCAGAGAAAGGCAGAACTACATGGGAAAGGTGTTGGTCAGATCCCTGTCCTGGATAGGCCTCAGGAAGGGATCTTTTCCCAGAATGACAGATTTCAAAAACTGGAGCCCATTGGAAAACCAGAATCTTCTGAGGAGAGCACCTTACATTCAATTTCCTAGGAGTAGAGCTGGGAAATTTTATCTCCAAAGAGAAATGTGCATTATATTCTATAATGTGGTAGCATTATTAGCTCCGTGAACGTGAATAAAATGCCTGGGTTTGTTTCTGATACTTTTGTTTCAGGAGCTTTTTATAATGGGTGCTCTTAGGCCCTTGAATAATCCTTAGAAAAGATGCTCAGCAACTACTTGTTGACTCTGTGAACATGGTAGAATCTGCTGTCTTCTAGAAATGCAGAGGCATCTCTGGAACCCAGTGGTAAGAGTAACCCATGCCTCGACAGGAGGAGGCTTAGTTGGTTTCCTCATGGCATCATGCTTCACTCTTGTCTCGCTCTGCAGACTAACTTCTTTAGATCAGATGGCCTGAATATGACTGCCCCACAGCCCACAGAAATTACAGAACTCTAAGTTCTGGAGTTCATTTCTAGCCCACTGCAGGGACTAACTTGTAGACTGTAGGTCCCATCCCAGTTCCGGAAATTTGGTCAGCTGTTTATCCAGCCCACTCCAGTGAGCTGCGAGCCAAGAGTACAGAATCTCGGCACAAACGTGACTGTGTCCCGCTAATGGGATTTGTGAATGGATGGTATTGTTTGCACATGCACTGCATAATTTTTACAGAACCCTCAAAGTTGGCAATTCTTTCTGATGAGTTCAGGGCTCAGAAAGTTTGAGTAATTTCTCTGTGATTGCACAGCACATGAGCTGTGTACTCAGAACCTAGTTTGTCTGATGCTGAACTCTTTGTGCTGTTACCATCAACTCTGTACTTTCTTCAAGTAGTTTTTAAAAATATGTTGAGAAAATTTATTAAATTTGATTCAAAGACTACTTCCCTTTTTTTTTTTTTTTTTTGAGTTGTAGTCTTACTCTGTCGCCCAGACTGGAGTGCAGTGGCATACTCCCGGCCACCGCAGCCTCAATCTGCTGGGCTCTGGCGATCCTTCTGCCTCAGCCTTCCAAATAGCTGGAACTACAGGCACACGCTACTACAATAGCCCGGCTAATTTTTTGATTTATTGTAGAGATGAGGTCTCGCCAAGTTGCCCAGGTGGGTCTCGAACCTGCGGGCTCAGGCGGTCCACTCACCTCAGCCTCCCAAAGCGCGGGATTACAGGCTGAGCCACCGAGCCCGGCTTATACTACTTCCCTTTTATAGGTTTCTGGATGGCATTGTTTTACCTTAAGTATGCATGTTTCTTATTGCTGTTTCTTCTGATATTAGCATTATCATTTTACCTTTTATGTGTATTTCCTTTGATGTTATAAAAATATATTTTGTTTTCAACCTCAGTTCCTGGCATACACCTGCTGAAATTCTTGGAATCTCCAAAATGATACCTTTTTGTATGTCAATGATTGGTCATGGCTGGTAGTCGCTAGGCAACTTCAGGATGGAGGCTGGTCACTTGGCATGGTTAGACCAAGGTATGGCCCTACCTCCCACCCTCCTCAACCTTCAGGAGAGAAGGGGGCTGAAGGTTAAGTTGATACCAGTGACTTGATAAGTCATGCCTATCCAGTGACGTCTCCATAAAAGGCCCAAGAGGGCAGGGTTTGATGAGCTTCCAGGTAGTCCTGAAGGATAGCATGCCCTTCATGCCTGTTTTGCCCTGTGCATCTCTTAATCTATATCCTTTGTAATATCCTTTATAATAAACTAGTAAATGTGTTACCCTGAGTTCTTTGAGCTGCTCTGGAAAATTAGCCGAACCCAAGAGGAGTCATGAGAACCCCAGCTTGAAGCCATTCGGTCAGAAGCTGCAGAGGCCCAGACTTGGGACTTCTGTCTGAAGGGCGGGGGCAGTCTTGTGGGGCCGAGCCCTCAAGCTATAGGGCCTGAGGCTGTCTCCAGGCAGACAGCATCAGAATTGGTTTGAATTAGAGGACACCTCTAGAATTGCTTGTTTGTTGTTGGTGGGGAGAAATCCCCCACATCTGGTCCCGGAAGTCTTACCTGTCTGTGTTGATTGTTGTTGAGTGAGAGAATTGGAAAAAAACAACAGTTGAAGTTTGAGTTTCTTCCATACACAGAAGTTACATAAGCTATTGAGAAAATAGCATGCATATATTAATAGAGTTGTAACAATTAGTATGAGACTTTTCAACTGTTTTCTAATAAATTTAAACCGATGAACTTGTGCCTTATTTTGAGATGATTCAAGTATGTCTGACAACATTTCAACAAAAGTAAATCTCAGAGGAGTTTGCTTTTTAAGGTTTTTTTGTCTGATTTATTAAACTAGATACAATAAACTTGAGAGCTTACTGTAAGTCTTACTATAATACAGATATAGGCAGGTTAGTAGACAAGTATGTACATAATGATTAGGCAGAAACTTTTCCATTTTATAATCCAGGGATAAGTTTAATTTGTGATATTGAGAAAGTTTATTTTGAAGACATAACAAATTTTTTTGGTGGGGAGAAGGGGGTCAGGGTCTCACTTTGTTGCCCCGGCTGGAGTGCAGTGGCAGTTACAGCTCACCACAACCTCAACCTCCCGGGCTCAGGAGAGTCTTTTGCCTCAGACTCCTGAGTAGCTGGAACTACAGGTGTGCCTCTATGCCTGACTAATTTTTTGAGTTTTGTAGAGACAAGGTCTCGCTGTGTTGCCCAGGCTGGTATAGAACTCCTGGGTTCAAGCAATCATCCCTCCTTCCCAAAGTGCTAGGATTACAAACATTGAGCCTCAGGGTTGTTTTCTGGCATTTGTTCTGGAGTACTGCTTCTCTTGATGATCTTGTCTTGTGACTTTAAAGGTGATGTGTATGCTCAACCCTCCCTAATTGTCTTCAGCTCAAAATTCTCCCCTTTACTCCCAACTCGTGTATCCAGTTGCCTGTTCAACATCGCATCTTGACATGTCAAATACAGCATGTCCAAAACGGAATGTCTTATCCTTCCCGCACCAAAGTAAATAAACTGTGGCTGCACCTTTCAGGCTCCCTGTCAGTCGCAACTCTGCCCTGTCGTTTGCTCAGTGCAGGAATCTTAAACTGGGTGACTCCTCACTTACCTCACATCTGTCAACAATTTCTGTTACCTTTGAAATCGACCTAGACTCGGGCTCCTTCACCCCACCTCCCTCTGTTGCCACTGGCTCTAAGCCGTTTTCCTTCTCATCTGGATTACTTCTTCCTGCTTGCGCCCTTGCCTGCTCACAGTATATTCTTATCTGCTTAAGCTATCCTGTTGAACAAACTCATCACATCGTGTCTCTGCTCAGAACTCTTCAGTGGTTCCTCGTTTTTTCCGGAATAAAACTCAAAGTTTTTATGCTGGTTTAGGAGGCACTGTGTGATCGGTGCCCCATGCTGCCATCCTTCTCTGACTTTGTCTCCCGCTATTGTCAGCCACCCCGGCTCTCTTGTTTTCTTGTTTGTTTTGTTTTTGTTTCTGTTTTTTCCCCCTCAAATACGGAAGGCATCGCTGGCCCCAAAATCTTTGCACTGACTGAAGCACTCTTCTTTGGAGATCTGTAAGACATACTGCCTCACCCCTTGAAGCCTTTGCTTAAATGCCACCTTCTTCATAAACCCTTACTGTCCCCACTTGAGATTTCTGTCCTCTAACCCTGACTGTGCTGTTTCTTCTCTTTAGCACTTGTCACGGTCTAATAGAATAAGTCACTATGTAGCTTATATATTTATTTTATTTCCTTGATCTTTTTCCTTCTAGTAAAAGGGCCGAGTTTTGGCTGTTTTGTTCACTGATGCATCACCCAATGCACAGAGCAGTGTTTGGCGTTAATTTTTGCGGAATGAATGACTGCATGAGGAGAATGTGTTTGCGACTCTCATGTGGCGTGTGCTTGTGTCCATGCATGCACATGTGTGTATTTATATGGGTGTGTGTGTGTGCTGCAGAGCTGCTGACCACCTTTCTTTCAAAGTGCTTTGATATCTGTGGACTGTATAGAACCTTGTGACGTGTTTGTATACGGGACTTTTTAGGTACTTATCCCTCAACGACAGATGTGCTTAAAACCACTTTTCCAACTTAAAAATAATAATAGATGCCAACAGATTAGTAACTCTGCAGAATTTAAAAATATGGTATTGTTAAACTGAGAATTTAAGAGGTACTGTAAGCATTTGAAAATTAACTTTTTAATTCTGCTATTCTCCAACATGTCCGTTGAATCATAGACAGATTGTTATTGTGGAGTTCACAAAGCCAAATTTCAGGAAGTCATATGGGTCATTCATTTATGCATAGTACAGTACTAACAGTTCGAGCAATTATACTCTCAAGATCTCAGATTTTAAAAAATACTTTGTAAACTTCTTTGTAAAATGACAGGCACTATTCATTCTTGATAGAACAAATTAAAAACTGAAACTTTTACCAAGTTTTCTATCTCACATATGTAGAAAATAACTAATAGGTATTATGGATTCATATGCCAAAATAAATGTATTTTGCTCTTGCATTTATAAATATTAATGCATATTTCCAAAGCTCATGCATTTAAGATAAAACTCCAAAAAGAAACTATTTACCAAAGCCTCCTTCTGTTTTTAAAGGACAGAATGATTCTTAAAAAATAGGAAATGGGCCGGTCACAGTGGCCCAAGCCCGCAATCCCAGCACTTGGGAGGCCGAGGTGAGGGGATTGCCCACAGGTTTGAGAACAGCCTGGGCAACTTGGTGAGACCTAATCTCTTCAATTAAAAAAAAAAATTAGCTGGGCGTGGTGGTATTTGCCTGTCGTTCTAGCTACTTAGAAGGCGGAAGGATTGCCTGAGCCAGCAGGTTGACGCTGGAGTGACTGTGAGCGTGCCACTGCACTCTAACCTGGGCAACAGAGTGAGACTCTGACTCAAAAAAAAAACAAACATGGAAATGGCATTGTGTACTGTCTGAACTGTGCTTCATTTTGGAAACCTACCTTAACACATTCATGATCGGCAAAATTTTCACTTTCCTAATACTGAGAGTGGGTAAAAATAAGAAAAATGTAAAGCTTGTTGCCACAAACTTCTGTTATTAAGCACAAGTGGAATGGTCTTTTCTAGATTGTCCCCTTTTTCACAATACAGCTGGAAGTTGCAGACATATCCAGTGTTTGCCTCAGACACCACTCTGATTAGAATTCCGTACTTTGCATTTTTATTTGGATTATAAACTGAATATATATATATATATTATATGTATATTTCTTCATTTTCATTGCATCGTTACATCACTGTCTCATTATCACTAATAAGCTCACTAGATATACCTTTGACCTCGGAAATCTCATCATCATGTATTCATTTTCCTTAGTTATGGTAAATTATTTTTAATGGTGAAGTATGAAAGCCCTGAAATATCAAAATACAAGTATACAACACTAATCACAGCAAAATAATGGCCAACTTGCAATTTTTACTAACTACTTAAATCAGTAACAGGATTGTGCAGTCGATACCAGATAATTATCTCAGTTAACTTTCTCTTTCCTTGCCTGACTATTCATTTTCAAGCAAACTCTAATAAAACATACATATCACAACGTTGCAGCATTCAGAAACAGAACTCGCAAAGATGTAGGTTCATGTCAGTGACAACCAGGAATGACGTAAACTGACATCAGCAATTGCGAATTAGTTAATGATCAGGTTTAGTCCTACTTTGTTTTATTTTTTTTAATAATTATTATTCTTTCTTTTTTATTTTGAATATGTGGGTACAATTCAGGGTTAGGTATACAAATGTTCATTATGCAGATACTCTTGTTGATGAGGTGTGCCCCCTGCCCCCCACACCCCCAAGTAGTTCCCCACTAGTGCCAATATCTTTTTTATAGTATTATGATAGTTGTTCAAGGTCCACTTATGAGTGAGAACACGAGATACTCTGTTCTTTGTTTCTGTGATAGATCACTCAGTATTATATCCTTCAAGTCCATCCATGTTGCTATGAAGTTCATAATTTTGTCCTTCTTTATGGCTGCATAATATTCCATCGTGTATATGAACCACATTTTTTTATCCAGCCCTCTTTTGATGGGCAGCACAGTTGGTTCCAAGTTTTTGCTATTGTGAACAACGCTGCAATAAACATGCATGTGCGGTGTCTTTTTCATAGAGTGCTTTGAGTTCCACAGGGTATATTCCCAGTAGGGGGATAGTGGAGTCATATGGAAGGTTGATTTTTAGATCTTTTAGGAATTGCCACACTGTTTTCCACAGAGGCTGTACTAGTTTACACTCCCACCAACAGTGTAGAAGTGTTCCCTTTACCCACATCCTCTCCAGCATCTGTTGTTTTTGAGTTATTGACGATGGGCATCCTGTCTGGAGTTCAGTGGTATCTCAGTGTGGTTTCGATTTGCATCTCTTTGATGACGAGTGAGGCTGAGCCATTTCCATGTGTCTGTTGGCTGCTCTGTGTCTTCTTTTGAGATGTGTTTGTTCATATCTTTGGCCCACTTTGTAATGGGACTGGTTTGTTGTTGTTGTTGTTTTCCTGGCATGTTTGAGTTCCTTGTAGATCCTAGATGTTAGGCTTTTGTCAGATATACAGTTGGCAAATGTTTTTCCCCATTCTGTGGGCTGTCTCTCTACTCTCTCACTGCTCTCTTTGCTTTGTAGAAGCTTGTCAGCTTGATGAAGGTTCCACTTGCCTGTCTCTCCTCTGTTGACATGGACACTAGGGGTTTTGATCAGGAATTGATTGCCAGTTTCAGTTTCCATAAGGGTGTTTCCTGTGTCTTCTAAGGTTCTTATAGCTTAAGGTTTTATGTTTAGGTCTTTGATCCATTTAGAGTTGATTTTTGTGTGTGGTGATAGGTAGGGATCTTGTTTTAATCTTCTGCACGTGGTTAGCCAGTTTTCCCAGCACCTTTTACTGAATATAGGTTCTCCTCTCACCAGTGGTTGGTGGTGGAGGCTTTTTTGAAGACAAGTTGGTTGAGAAATTGAGGTTTTGCTTCTGGAATCTCCATCTTGTTCCATTGGCCTCTATGCCTGTTCTTGTACCAATACCAGGATGTTTTGATTATTGTAGCCCTACAGTAAAGTTTGAAGTCTGGAAGTGTGATACCTCCCGCTTTGTTTTTTTGTTTTTGTTTTTTTTTTTCCTGAAGATTGTTTTGGCGATTTATGGACATTTATGTTTCCATATGAATTTCTGTAGTGTTGCTTCCAGGTCTGAGAAGAATGAATGCTGCTGGTAATTTAATGGGTATTATATTAAGTCTGTAGATTGCTTGGGGTAGGATGGACATCTTAACAATGTTAATTCTTCCAATCCATGAGCATAGAATATTTTTCCATTTGTTTGTGTCTTCTTGGATTGCTTTGAGCAGTGTTTTGTTGTTTTCGTTGTAAAGGTCTTTCACGTCTTTGGTTAGGAAGATGCTAAGATATTTCATTTCTTTGTGGCTATTGTGAATGGGATTGTGCTTTTTATTTGGGTTTCTTTTTGTTTATTGTTGGTGTATAGAAATGCAACTGTCTTTTGCCCATTTATTTTATACCCAGTTTATCAGTGCAAGGAGATTTTTGACAGATTCTCTTGGGTTTTCGAGGTATAGGATCATGTTGTCTGCAAAGAGGGATAATTTGACTTCCTCTTTTTCTATTTGGATACCACTGATCTCCTTCCCTTGTTGAGAATTTTAGCATCTATGTTCATCAAGGATATTTGCCTGTAGTTCTCTTTCTTTGTTGGATCTTACCTGGTTTGGGTATCGATGTGATGTAGCTTCCTAAAATGATTTGGGGAGAGTTCCATCTTTCTCAATTGCCTGGAATACTTTCAGTAGGATTGGTATGAGTTCCTCCTTGTATATTTTGTGGAATTCTGCTGGAAAGCCATCTGGTCCAGGGCTTTTTTTTTTTTTTTTTTGTAGGTAGTTTTCTTATGACATAGTCGATTTCCTGGGTTGTTATTGGTCTATTTAGGGTCTCGATTTCTTCTTGTTTCAGTCTGGGGAGGTTGTATGATGTCAGAAGGTCCTCCATTTTCTTTAGGTTTTCAAATTTGTTTCTGTACAAGTGTACATAGCAGTCTCTGATAATATTTTGTATTTCTTCAGGATCAGTTGTGACTTGATCTTTTGCATTTCTGATTACGTTTATTCAGGCTTTTTTTTTTGGTCAGACTAGCTAGGGGTCCATCAATCTTGTTTATCCTTTCAAAG
>CAUYQG010154739.1:0-34273 GCA_963574415.1 Tarsius wallacei
GAAGGAAGAAACTGCAGTGAACGAAAGTGGTCAAGAATCTCGATGCAGGCCAGGCTCAGTGGCTCAGCCTGTCATCCCGCGCTTTGGGAGGCCAAGGTGAGTGGATTGCCCGAGCCTGCGGGTTCGAGACCCACCCGGGCAACTTGGCGAGACCTCATCTCTACAATAAATCAAAAAATCAGCCGGGCGTGGTAGCACGCGCCTGTAGTTCCAGCTACTCGGAAGGCTGAGGCGGAAGGATCGCCGGAGCCCAGCAGGTCGAGGCTGCGATGGCCGGGAGCGGCCACCGCTCTCCCGTCTGGGCAACACAGTGAGACTCCCACTCGGAAAAAAAGAAAAAAAAAAAAAAAGAATCTCGGTGCAGTAGACTCAGGAGAGCTGCACAGCATGTTATGATAGAAGCTAACGTGTTTCAAATTAGGGGTAATGGAAAGCAAACAGGAGTAGCGTAAATGGACTCTAAATGAGTGTAAGTATCTGTGTACCCTGAAAGAGGCAGAGGCTGAGCACGAAGGCTCACGCCTGGAATCTCAGCACTTTGGGAGGCTGAAGTGGGAGGACCGCTTGAGGCCAGGAGTTCGAGACCAGCCTGGGCAACATAGAGAGACCTCGTCTCTATAAAAAAAATACAACAATAAACGGTATGGTCGCACGTGGCTGTAGTCTCAGCTACTCAAGAGACAGAGGCAGGAGGACTGCTTAAGCCTAGGAAGTTGAGGCCAAGGTGAGCTGTGATTGAACCGATGCACTCCAACCTGGGCGACAGAGCGAGACTCTAAAACAAACAAACAAACAAACCGGGTGGAATGAGGAAGCCTGAGGAAAGTCGACACTGATGTCTGGTTCACTTTCCCTGGCATAAAGATCCGGTAAGAATGTTCCCTAGGTGAGTCCTCATTTTGAGGTGGTCATTGTGGCACGAAGGACTTCAGGTTGAAGACCAAGCCTTGAGCCTGACTCTGTGTCTTGTTAGCTTTGTGATCGTGGGCAAGTTACTTAACTTTGGATTCACTTGCTTTGTCCTCAGAGTAGAACACCTACTTTATCACGGTCATCGTGAAAGCCAAATTAAACAACACATGTGGAAACTTAGAACGTCATAGGTGGCACACGGGGCTCTTGGAAAATGTCAGCATTATCAGGCTCACGGTCTGTGTGTGTTTGAATGAGCTGTTGCCAAGCGGAGTTCGATATGCAGGGCTTTCCCTCAACGATCAGAGCGTCTCTGGTCTCTGGCACAAGCCAAAGGTTTACATCAGGGAGTGCAGTTGACTGGTTGGCCATGTGTGCTTTCTCGAGGATGGTATTTTAAAACTGGGACAAGTGTATTGCATGCAAGATACGCTTGGTGAAAAAAAATATTTAGACTAGGAAGCTGCAGAAAAAGCTTGTGAATTTTTTAGAAATGTAATTGCACAACATGGCCTAACTCCAAAACAATTTGAAATGCAGATAAAAACAGTATGTTTTGGAGATACTTGCTGAAATTTATGTGAACGCAGTGCCTTGTCTTAGGGCTACAGGCTCAATAAAATAAAACTGTTGGAGCGTGGAAACCATAACTACCCTGGAACTGGTGTCGTCTCCATGAACTTGTGGCTTGCAGGAGTCAAGTAAATGATATGAAATCGAAGACATTCGTTTTCCTGATTTGTTTCATAATGTATGCTTCCGGGGAAATTAGAATGTTAAAACACAGGTTTGCCTGGAGTAAAATGCAATGTAGAATTCAAGCTGGAAAACAAGGTTAGTTAGCATCTGAAACATTTTTCCATCTCCTACTTGCCATTA
Organism: Tarsius wallacei; assembly: GCA_963574415.1. Taxonomy (NCBI): domain Eukaryota; kingdom Metazoa; phylum Chordata; class Mammalia; order Primates; family Tarsiidae; genus Tarsius; species Tarsius wallacei. Next base: position 1,792 of record CAUYQG010154739.1, read on the forward strand.
ACATAGATCATTGATTCAGTCTCATACCCGGATATTATCCAAAATATAAAATACAAGGTTTTTGATTATGGAATCGCAGCACAAAGAACTTGATTGACCAGAAGACTTTCCATCTTGTTTTAACACAGAATGGGTAATTTTTTAAAGGGTTTTTTAAAGCCTGGAATTTCTGTTCAAAGAAAACCAAAAACAATTTGGTATTATTTTGCCGACCTGTGTTCTAATACAGAATTTGAATACTTTCACCTTTCAACAAATCCCTAAAGTGAATTCAATTAATGCTGTAGTCAATTTTAAGTGATGGAATTTTTAATCAAGCAAGCTTCAGAGAATTTTTTTTTTCTTCCTAGGTAATCAGTACAACTACAAGCCAATTTCCTAGGGTGACTTTAGTTTGAAAATAGATTGAAAATAGCACTGCATTAAGCACAGCTAAGGCAGGAAGGACTAAACATCTTCTCCAGTTGTGTTAAATAATTGGAAACCAGCTTACCAGTTACTCCCAGCTGAGAGCTACTATTAATATAATTTCCAATCTGCTCTTTGGAAGTTCAAAGCTGAGCATATACATATATGCTTGAGCATTTTCCTCGTGTAAGATTTATTTCTTTGAAATACGATAGGACATGGTCTTCACCAAATAGTTCCTTATGACTTCAGAGGGGATGAGGAAATAAATTCTTTTTAATTGATGTTGAGTTTCATGACTCAAAGACATCCTTGTCCTCCTGACTCAGAAATGCACTATCATTAGAAGTAAAAATTACGATTTTAAAAGTTTTTTAAATTCCTTTGATCATTTATTTTATTTTATTTATTTATTTTTGAGTTGAAGTCTCACTCTGTTATCCAGGCTGGAGTGCAGTGGTATGCTCACTGGCACCACTTCCTCGACTTGCCAGGCTCAGGTGATCCTTCTGCCTCAGTCTTCCAAGTAGCTAGAACTACAGGCACGCCACTGTGCCTGTCTAATTTCTTTTTTTTTTTATTGTAGAGATGAAGTCTCACCAAGTTGCCCAGGCTGGTCTCAAACCCACGGCCTCAGGCAATCCTCTCACCTCGGTCTCCCAAAGTGCTGAGATTATAGGTGTGAGCCACCAGGCCTGGCCTGATCATTTATTAATTGTATTGTTCTCTGTTCAGCCACAGGGAAGTGTCACTGAACTGACAAAAACTCTGAGATGATTTCATTTCCCAATGACAAGAGCTTTAATTTTTTGAACCTATGACATTAGACTATTTAAGAATAATTCTTCAATTTCAAGCCAGGGTTATTGTACTCTGTTCATATTGATTACTTTGGATTTGCTTATATCTTGCTTTGAATAATTCCTAAGTAATTTTTTTTTTTTTTTTGAGTCCCACTCTGTCACCCAGGCAGGAGTGCAGTGACTTGCTGCAGCCTCCACCTCCGGTGCTCAAGTGGTCCTCCCGTCTCAGCCTCCCAAGTAGCTGGGACTACAGGTGTTCACCACCACACCTGACTAATTTTTTGATGTGTTGTAGAGACAAGGTCTCGCCATGTTGCCTAGATGGTCTCCAACTCTTGGGCTCAAGTGATCCTTTCGCCTTGGCCTCCCAAAGTGCTGGGATCACAGGCATGAGCCACCATGCCTGAATGGATTCCTGAGTAATTTTTATGCACGAATCACAGATTTTATCTCTTGTCACTCTTCATGGTGTCTGACCGGCCCCTACCACTGCACCCATCACTCTCCCCTTGTCTGGGTCTAAACAACACAAGTGTTCTGCATTTCCAGATTGCCCTTGAAGGGACAGGAAGAAAATATTAGAGGGTGTGTCCTTCATGGGTCACGGCCCCATGAGCTTAAGACAGGAAGCTAAGCCATCCTTGGAAACCAAAAGATGAGGGCTCCATGGCAAGACCCCTAGAACAAGCAAGTTGCGGAGTGTTGCTTGAGTCAATACTAGAGACAAAATGTCAGTACACCTGCAGGAACTTCTTACACACTCCGCATTGCATTGCATTTGTAAGGCTACTCTGTGCCATTCCAGGGGGCCGGGTGGACTGCAGCCCCCATCCCTGACCGAGGACTCTCCACACAGCCCAGGGAACCTGCTCCGCCGGCAACAGGAAAGCACGTGGGCACCTGCATGCGGGCCCATTGCCCTACCTCGTCGGAGCTGTGATTTTCATCGTGCGAGTTTTAGGGTGCTACACTTAGGGTCGCCACGACTGGGCAGATAGAAGGGGACACAGCAGAGCAGGGGATCTGCAGTCAGAGCAGGGTCTGAGTTGTGTCTTTCTGGTACCAGTGAATGCACTGGTCCAGATCCGGCTTCTCCATAAGGCAAAAGAGTGGCCTTCCCTACCCAAGGGGTCTGCACTGCTCTTGCGTGGGTTGGAATTTCCCCATCTTGTTGTCCAGCTGGGGCCCAGAGTGGGGCACAGAGAGGAGGTGGGGACGGGGGGGGGTGGAGAGGAGGGGGGCTAGAGAGGAGGGGGCATAGAGAGGAGGGGGTTTGGAGAGGTATGGGGAGGAGGCAGAGACGGCCATGCTGGTTGGCATCTGGGCTACTCTCACTATTGCTGAAATCAGAGGAGGTGAGGATTTTTGTTTAACTATTTTTTTTAAACGGTTCTTTCGAAAAGTATTTTTTGGAAAGGCAGATATCTGATCTGGTTAGGACAACTGAAAGAAAAAGAAAAGAATATATATATATATATATTTTTTTTTTTTTTTTTTTAAGGGTCTCACTGTGCTGACCAGGCTGGAGTGCAGTGACAGCTAATGCCAGCCTTGACCTCCTGGGCTCAGGCTCCCAGGCTTCTGCCTCAGCCTCCCAAGTAGCTGGGACTACAGGTACACACCACCATGCCCAGCTAATTTTTTTGTTGTTGTAGAGACAAGATCTTGCCATGTTGCCCAGGCTGGTCTCGAACTCCTGGGATCTGGCCAAACTGCCGCCTCGGCCTCCCCAAGTGCTGGGATTATAGGTCTGAGTCACTGTGCCTGGCCAGAAACTGTAATATAATTCAAAGTAACAATGTTGACGGGGGGCGGGGAGGGAGAGAGAGAGAAAATGCACCTAAAAGCCAATCAGATATCTAAATACTGCAGTCATTGGCTGACCATATCTAAGGATCAATGACACGCATGACACTGTACGGGATTTAGAACTAGTTTAGAAAAATCCACAACCAACTGCTCCCTGCAGGTCTGTCCTTCTCCCTGGGGATCCCCGTCCCGGCCCTCGAAGAGTCCCTGGGTCCCCGCCCCTCCCCTACTCCAGGCCTCTCAGGACTGCGGGAGATTATTTATTCAGCTGAGTGAAGATGCTGACTTCAGCACTGTAAACCCAGCGCGCGGGGAGTCCAAGCGCAAGGGGCTGCTTTGCTGACAGTTTTATAAGCTTCAGTAAATGCCAACATCCTTCCTCCTTTCTTTGTGAGGCTTGCCTTTCGGGGTCTCGCAGGCTGGAAAGCAAAGGGGCTCCCCGCCCCGGAAGGCTTGAAGAAGAAGCCGCCCAAGTGGTTGGAGATGCCGTGTTGTCCTGGAAAGCCACTGCCACTGCTCATCCGATCGGGGCTGCTTCGCCCCGGCACGGAGAACTGTGTCCAAATAAAGGCTGGGCCCAGGCCAGTGACTCCTGCTACTTTCTGCTCTTGTAAACGTCCTTGACTCCAAGGAATGGGAACATAGATGAGGGTCTTGTGTGGAATCTCAGAAAAGCAGAAATACTATCTTCTCCATGTCTGCTCACATTCCAGTAAGAATAAACACGCACACACAGGCATGCACACACACACACAGCCGGCTCACTCTCTCAGGCCGAGCCTGTCCAGGACATGGGAGTTGATTTCGCCGATTGACCACGTCCCTGTGGCTCATGCCTCGTTCAACTTGTAAAATCTGAAATCTACAGAACCAAGCGGTGGGCACAGATCTGCGATCAGCTCCCGGTGCAGAGACATCGGCCCATGGGGTCCTTTAACAGATCCGGGGCTGCCACCATAAGAACAAACCTAACACGACCTCTGACAGGCGCCATGGGGAGCGTTCCCCAGCATCATCTCACTTAATCAGCACACAGAAACACGCACACACCTTTAAAAAAGAATGAGATACTTTTATGTTGCTATCTGTTGCAACGGATGTTGTGATTTAGAAAATTTAAATAACGGCCAGAGCGAGTCAGTGACAAAAGTCCATTTGAGCCCGTGTCCCACAACCTGAATGCTCTTTGGGTTCTTCGATACTGCTGCAAACACATGACATCACAGATCCTCGCAACACAGCGGCTGGACACAAGGATCTACTGTCACGTGAACACGGCTAGCCTGGGTCAGCTGTCCAGGTTCAGTGCAGTCGGAGGTGGCTGTTCTGTGTGATGCGTGTCCTTTTCCTGGGATCCATGAGCTGGTGGATCACATTCCTCTTACGACAACGACAGACGCACGAGCACACGTGTGCAAGTGGAAACATACAGGCCCTGGGTCAAGTCAAGGAGCTGGCTGCCATCGCTGCTTTCTCATTCCATTAAGCAAAAACAAAAAAATCAGGCCGGTTGCAGTGACTCATGGCAGTAACCCCAGCATTTTGGGAGGCCAAGGCGGGAGGATCCCTAGAACCTAGGAGTTCAAGACCAGCCTGGGCAACATACCAAGACCACACCTCTACTAAAATAAAAATAAAGGGCAACTCCCTCGGGTCCCCTTCCTGCTCTGGAAACTGTTCTGTCCTCTAAATAGATCTTGCATTTAAAAATTATAATCATAAATAAAAGATGAACTGGGCATGGTGGCATGTACCTGCAGACCCAGCTATTAATTCAGGAGGCTGAGGCGGGGGGATCACTTGAACCCAAGAGTTCGAGGCTGCAGAGAGCTACAATCATGCCACTGCACTTCAGCCTGGGTGATAGAGCAGGACCCTGTCTCCAAAAAAAAGTGAAATAAAAAGAATAAAATAAAATAAATAAAAAGTCATACAGCCAACCCAGAGTCAAACAGTCAGATGCAGGGAGATTCTCTTCTTCCCTGACCGGGAGGAGTTGCAAAGTCACCGGGCAAAGGGTGCGGGTGGGGAAAGTGAAGATCAGAGGTCAGGACTTCATGTAACCTCCCCATCTCTCTGGAATTATTCCCGTGATTGCCTTTCGGGGTCTCGCAGGCTGGAAAGCAAAGGAGCTCCCCACCCCGGAAGGCTTGCCATTCATCTGGCCAACCACATCCCTGTGGCTTATGCCTCGTTCAGCTCGTAAAGTCTGAAATCTACAGAACCAAGCGATGGGCACAGGTCTGCGGTCAGCGCCTCGCACAGAGCAGAGACCAGGCATCCTGCTCAGCCTCCGCCGCCCCTCTGGAATTATTCCTGTAAGCGTGACATTTCTGGGAGCTTTCTACGTTTGCACTAATGTATTTTCATTCATCTTGAGAGACACAATCGCTTACTGGTTAAGGACTCCGGCTCCGGCAACAGCCCCAGAAGACCGTCTTCATGAATCCGACCATCACCCACTGACGAGGGATGGTGACCAATTTCCTGAGCTCTCTCGGCCTCCTTTTCCTCGTCCGTGATGGACACCATATGCTCAGCCTGGCCGAGAGGAGGCTTCCTGCCACTTTAGAATATGCAGCTCAACAGGCAGTCTGGCCCTTAGGTGTTCTTCCACAATCATCTAAGACACGGCACTTGAACGGGGTGATTTTTGTCTGGAAGGACGAGCCGACAGGAACAACACTGTCTCCATCCCCCCTAGGACGCAGTGATAAGAACCACAAGGTTCCCTGGAAAGTTCCTCCCTTGCTCCCTCCCCTGACTCCAAGGCTGCCTTGAGACCAGGCCCCGTGTCCCCAACCTTCAGAGGGGGCCAGGACACGGTGTGGCAATGGCGGGTCCCGGGCTGGACCTGGTCCCTCCTGCTCCATGGAGTTAAGGCTGCAGCCGCGTCTGGCTGAGACAGTTGAAGAAGAGTTAGAGATGAGCGGGCGAGTTCACCTCATAATCCCCTTCATCAAGACCGCCATCTACAGCCCAAAGCAGGTGGCGGCATCTCCTAGTGGTTGGGTACACGGGCTCTGTAGCCAGCAGGCCTGGGTTCCGATCTAAGCCATGCTACTTGACTGACTGTATGACCCAAGGCAAGCCGCTTAGCCCTCCTGCCTTACTCATCAATAAAAGGCAGAAAGCCCTAGGGAAGTGCCCGCCACCCACTCCCTCTAGAGATGGCATCTGCCTTGTGTGACGTGGCCACATGGCTGCCTTGCCCCGTTGAGTCTGTCCGTCCCCAACATTCTCACAGGGCATTCTCAACTCTGGAGGTAGGCTGTCTTATTCCGGTGTGAGTCCTCTGCGGAATAAAAGAGCCCACCCGCCAAGGCTCCTTGCACCCCCCTTCTCTGAGCGCCCTGCACAGATGAGACACGTGCTAGTTATTAACAGACTGAACAAGTGATCCAAAGGGTCAATCATCAATCCATCGGAAGCAACTTTACATTTTAATAAAGTCTGGTAAGAACAAGCACGCATTTAACCCAGTGGGATAAATCACAGTGGCAGAATTGCAGGTGAGCTGGAGGCGAGGTGTTGGGGGGTGGGGGTGCTCCTCTGTGACGTTCTTCAAACTGTTCCAGAAACTCCAGTGGGTCCCCAGCCAGGAGGATCATGAGAACCCCCCGGGAGCTCTCAGCAGCTCAGATGGCTGGCCAGGCGCCTGCCTCCCTCACTCAGGATTCCTGGAGCTCTGGGGTCTCAGGTGAGCCTGGTGATCGCTGGGGTGGGGGTGGGGAGGTTCCTGCAGGGGAGAGACCATGAGTGTAGAAGGATAGAGGTTCTCAAACTGCAGCAGCTTCCGGATTTCCTGCGTGTTTTAAAATCCAGATTCCTCGGCCCCACCTCCAGAAGGACTGACTTAATAGGTCTATGGTGGGACTTGGAATTTGCTGCTGCTGCTGGTTCAGGAACCTTGCGTGTGCGTGCGGGTGACCCTCGCTTCCTCTGGCTAGGGCTTACCCCCGAGCTGGCCGGCCATAGCGCTGTCCTCTGGGCAGGCGGCTCAGGGGAAGCACTCCTGCCTGTGCCCACGGGTCTGCAGCAGGGGCTGTCTCCTCTCTCTGTCTCTCTCTCTCTCTCTGTCTCTCCTCTCTCTCTCTCTCTCTCTCTCTCTCCATTCCTCCTCTCTCTTTTTTCTCTGTCTCCTCTCTCTCTGCCTCCCTCTCCTCTTTCTCCTCTCTTTCTCCCCTTCCCTCCCTCACCTCTCCCCTCTGCACCCCGTGGATTCTCTGTCCCTGCCTCTCTGAAGTCCCCAGTACCGAGGACTGGAAGCCCTGGACCTAAGACGGGAAAACCTCAGGGTCGTCTCCAGGCACGGCCTGGGGCCAGTGTGCCTCTCTCCAGTGCAGACCAGGCTATCACCAACACTGCCACACGCTGAGTCCCTGACTGTGTCTGTGGGCAAAGCAGTCCCCCCTTCTTGGAGTCAGAATCTCTATCCATTCCCTTCTTGATAGCAAGGAGGGATGCCTCTGCTAGGTCACCATGGACCATCCAAGTGGGTGTTTTATTCACTTGTTCTCATTAGAAATAGCTCTGAAGTAAAACCTCTTCTGTGTATGAATTAGCTGGGACTGAGACTGGGCGGCCTTCTGGGAGCCACATTTAAATATAAGTTGAGATGGTTTCACTGAAATTTCTTCCCTTCTCCTCACTATCTCCATGACTATGAGGACACAGCCCTGTATTCTGCAGAATTCTCGCATAATCACCTTCCCCCTGGGGTCGCCTCTGCCTTTTTGCCTTCACGAATGGAGCCTGGTTAATACCTGCCTGCACAGGGCGTTTGCCGGGGATTGGATCCCTGAAGGATCTTGATGGACTGTGGCAATTACAAAGGATGGACTGGGATGGGGACGGGAGGGGCAAGAGTGGAGGGAGAAGGCACGCTTCTGAAGCACGTGTTGTGTGCCTGCACATGCGAACATGTATGAGAGTGTGAGGGTGCCTGTGTGTGAGAGCATGCATGCATGTGCGTGTGAGAGTGCATGAGTGTGTGTGTGTATGAGAGCACGCACACACGGATGGGTACAGGAGCGCATGCATGAGTGTGTGAGTGTGCACGAGTATGTGGGAGCATGTGTGAGTGTGTGAGAGTATGCATGTGTGTCAAAGAGTTTGTGAGTGTGCATGAGTGTGGGTGTGCATGCGTGAGTGTGTGAGCATGTGTGTGTGCGAGTATGCACGAGTGTGTGAGCATGCGTGTGTGTACAAGTGAGAGCATACATGAGTGTGAGAGTGCACAAGAGTGTGTGAGCATGCACAAGTGTATGTGATGCATGTGTGTGTGTGCGTGTAAGAGTGTGCATAATGTGAGAGCGTGAGCATGCATGATTGTGTGAGAGCATGTGTGTGTGAGTGAAAGCACGTGAGTGTGTGAATATGCATGAGAGTATGAATGTGCATGAGTGTGTGAGCATGCACGAGTGTGTGTGAGTGTGCATGAGTGAGCAGGCATGAGTGTGTGAGCATGCATGTATGTGAGTGTGCGCACATGACAGTATGCATAAGTGTGTGAATGTGCGTGAGTGTGTGGGAGCATGCATGTGTGTGAGTCTGCCCATGTGAGTGCATGCATAAGTGTGTGAAAGTGTGCGAGAGTGTGTGACCATGCATGAAAGTGTGACTGTGTATGAGTGAGTGAGTATGAGTGTTCATGAGTGTGCAACCATGCATAAGTGTGCGTGAGAGCATGCGTGATTGAGTGTGCATGAGCGAGGGCACACATGAGTGTGCAAAGTGTGTATGAGTGTGAACGTGCATGAGTGTGTCTGCATAAGTGTGTGCAAGTGAGCATGAGTGTATATATGTGCATGACACTGCGAGTGTGTGTGGATGTGTGTGCAGACATGAGTGTGTGTGCATGACTGTGCATATGTGCTTAAGTGTGTGAGTGGGCATGAGTGTGTATGTGTGAGTGAGTGTGCATGCACGAGTGTGTGTGCACACAATTTTACCTTTCCCTCTAGCAAGCCAACATATTTTTTACTAGACAAAACAACCGATTCTGAATCATGCACCCTCGACTATAATTTCCAGATCACCACGATTCCTCCTGAGTAGCTTGGCATGACCCTGTGATGGGCATACCTCTTAACCTACACCTGCTTAATATAAGGGCACAGAGTCATAGAAATAGTGCTTCTGAGAAACAACTACATCTGGTCGATAAAGGGAATCATTAAACTTATCAGAGCAAATGACACAACATCCAAGCAAGGAAATCGGAGCAGCCGTAAAACACCCGCCTCTGATGCCCCTGGGAGGCGGGATGATGTTCTTCCTTCTCTTTTGGATCTTTATGTGCTCAGTTCTCACCAAGGAGCCTCCCCGGGGAGCGGCCTCCCTGCCCTCCCTGCCTACTCACCTCACGCCTGCATGAAGTGGTCCCTCTCTTTTCCAGTGGCCCGTGCCCACGTCTTTCATTGCACTCGCCGGATTGTATTTTAATTACCCGCTTGTTTAACCCACTTAGCCCGTGACCCTAGGAGATGCTTGAGGTCGTATATCGTGTCTTCTTAATCTGCACCTCCCAGCAACTGGCACCGTGCTTATTGCGAGGTAATTGCTAACTAGGTATTTGCTGAACGAATGAAAGAACCCAAACCATGGACAGAGGTTGTCTCTGGGTGAGGATGTTCATTTTTTTCTCTTTGCTTTTTCTTATTCTAAGTTGTTTTTTTTTTTTAAACTTGAGGATGCATTACTTCCATAATCAGGGATAAAACAGACTTATAAAAATTGAACCACTCCTTTCTGCTACTTGATTCCAGTGAGGAAAATGCTTTGAACAATTAAATCGATTAACACATTTTTGCTGAATGTGTATTATAGGCACGATACGTACACAGCTGTGCTGTATTTAAAGTGTCTCTCATGTGTAAGTACTTCAAACTTCCTAAACACATATATTCCCATCTAGATTTTTTTTAATCCCTAGACTTTGGAGCGCACATGTGTGTGTAGAATAAACTGCTATGTGACCCCTCTGAGTTTCTTATAGTTTGAGACACAGAGGATAAACCGTAAGGAAAACGGACTTTGTATCTTCAAGCATGATCTCGGCGAGATGTACTTTTAAAATACATCCACCTACCTGCCTGAGTCTGAACCTCCGACTAATTCCAGCTCGCGTAAACCTATTTAGAGAAGTGATGTCTTTGTCTCATAACAAAACACACAGTCCTAAATTCTGTCATTTGAGACACCATGGAACATACTGGAGGACATTCTGCTAAATGAGATAAACCAGACACAGAAAGGCAAACACCGCATCATTTCACTTAGATGTGGGATCTGTTTTTTGTTGTTTTTGTTTTGTTTTGTTTTTTGAGTTGGAGTCTCATTCTGTCGCCCAGGCTGGAGTGCAGTGGCACATTCACGGCCATCCCAGCGTCAACCCGCTGGGCTTCCAGCCATGCTTCCGCCTCAGCCTTCCAAGTAGTGGGAACCACAGGCGCGCGCTACCATGCCTGGCTAATTTTTGATTTATTGTAGAGACAAGGTCTCGCCAAGTTGCCTGAACTGGTCTCAAACCCATGGGCTCAGGCAATCCACTCGCCTCGGCCTCCCAAAGTGCTGGGATGACAGACTGAGTCACTGAGTCCAATCAGATGTGGAATCTGAAAAGCTGAGCTCAGAAGGAGAGAGTTGCATTGTGGGTACCAGAGGGTGGTGGGGTGCGGCGGAGGGGTGGGGGGGGTTGGCCTAAAGGTACAAAACTTTAGTTAAGAAGAATAAGTTTTGAGAATCTATCACACAGCATGGTGACTATAGTTAGCAATAATGTAATGTGCATTTCAAAACTGCTAAACCAAAAGGTTTTACATGTTCTCACCCCCCAAAAATAAGTCTGTGCAGCAATGGATATGTTAATTAGCTTGATTTTATCGTTCCATAATGTATACATGTATCAAAACACATTGTACCCAACACATATATAGAATGATCATTTTCCAATTGAAAATGACATTTTAAAAAGGAGAGAATTCTGGATAAGTCACTGTCTTGGCAGGCTGAGTGGAGACGCGCCATCAACGTCCTGACTGGAGATCCCATCCTTGCTGCCTCAATAATGCCGCTTGGTAAATTGGACACAGACGAGGCAAAGGCCACGACAATGGAGTTGGTAGCAAGGGCCTCTAGCTCCCTTCTCGACCTCTTCAATGACATGTGAGAAAGAAAGAGAATCTCCGCCAGCAGCTGGGAACAAGGGTGACCTCACATCTAGGCCTCGGTGTCATCACAAGCTGGCCTGACACCTCCAACCTGACACATGCTCTCCGGTTGGAGGTATCAGATCTCCCAGAATGTCCCGCCAGGCCAGCTCACACCGAGTGCCACACACCCTGCTCTCTTGCTGAGTAAGGGACCGCTACGTCTTCCCCAGTTCTGACTTGATTCTCACTGTAGTCTGTCCTCCCTGGATACAAGATTGCCTGAGATGCTCGCTCATAGACCTGGTCCTGCTCTGGCAACGTGCCCCACCCAAAAATTGCCCAAGCAGAGCCCAAGCCCTGTAAGAGGCTATTTCGAGCATCTTCTTAGACCAAGACTCCCCACAGATCCTATGATGTCTGAGCTCTTTTGCGGCCACTGGTAATAGACCCAACTTGTTTGACTACAGGTGTGTCCCTGGTGGCTTTTGGCTGTAGGACCAGTGCTCAGAAAGAGTGCACCCTTTTTCTAGGAGATTGCTTTTCCTTGCTGGCTGGCTGTTGGACACTTTCTTTGTTCGAACCCCCAGGTATCTCAGGTAACACATGAGGTGTCATGAGACGATCCCACCACTCTGCTGCTGCCGTTGGACTTTGTTATCGCCAGCTAACAAAGACTCCTGACTTTGTATCAACAGTCAGGAGTCTCAAATCAGTGGGCACATATGGAGTGAGCATTTACAGGAGAGGCCCTGGGCTAAAGCTTGTGGGGAAAGACTTTGCCCCTATACAAGGGGGACCCCAAAAACCTGGAATTATCTTTTGGAGAGCAGGTCCCTTGTAGTGCAGGCTTCCCCCTCTAGGTCAGTGTCCTGGGAACCCATTGGCATCAGGGTACCAGCTAGTGTTGCTGCGAGAGGTTGCGTTCAGCTTCAGTGAATTTTTTTTTGGAGATTCACTCAGTGCCTTTGTCCATTTTACGATGGGCGATTTACCAGTGTGCCTGCTGAGTGTTCAGCAGTTTTTGACCCAAAACTCCTCTGATCTCATCCTGAGGGACACTTTTTGTTTGCCCTGATGAACAATGTCCTCAAAGGGAAACGTTTTGCATATGTGGAATAGGTGAAACCAAAAACGGCAGACACACTAAAAGGCGTCAAAAATGGATGAGTTCAAAAACTGTTCTGAGCAGTGGAAAAAGCATCTCGACAGGTGTATCGCATCAAACAGAGAGGACTTTGAAGGTGACCAAAGTTTAAACATATAAGAATAAATATACAGTTTTTATAAGTAAATTCCAGGTTTTGGGGGGTCCCCCTCGTATATTTTTCATGACCCTCCAGGGACGGTATAAAGTGTGAACACAGCATGCTTCTCCTGTGGCCCGTAGAAGCTTCCATCCGTAGGCAGTACAGCACTAACATTCTAAAAACGTGGAAACTATAAGTCAGCTACGTCATCCATCAGCTCTTTCTTATTAGGGCACTGTCAGGAAGCATTCACAAAAGAGTCATTATTGATTAAAGTTTACTTGAAACCTGGAGTTTCCCTCACCTGATTTCAAAACACACAGGGCCATTTATTTTCAGTGGCTTCCAGACTTTCAGAGATTGAATATTCTTTCGTACTTGGCAAAGGCATACGCGTGGTGATGGTAACTAGAGTAACTATAGAAACTCTCCTATCACGGCACAGCCTTCGAACATCTCTGAACAATCATCCCCATAAAGGAAACATCAAGGGAATAGGAAAACCATCTGGTCTTTATAGCTAGAACACATGAACAGCTTGTAAAGGGGGGAAAAATTTTAAACCTCACGACCAAAAATCTGGCAGATGATAAACACAAGATTCTGAGTTTATCAGCCGGTTGCTGGAGACCAAGATCAACATACAAAGAAAGGACACTGTCAGAACCCAGGACCTCTGGCTGGAAGGAAAAGACAAGCAGAAAAACTGGAAAGACTCAGGGCAGTTCTATTTGCACGACCGCACTGCTTACAAGAAAGCTATTTATTTTCTTTGCAAATGATGGAAAATCCAAACAGAATACAATCATACAGAATGTTGCAAGACAAAGCATCTCTTTGGGTGTTTCCAGCTCGGCTGCAAGCGGAATAGGATGACGATCCCATGAGGAAAGTCTGTTCTCCTGTAATGTCTAAGTCAGTTTTGCAGATTTGAGGGTAATGGCCGATCCAAAGATGATGTCAACCCCAGCCCTTCGATGGAATAAATGAAATTGCCAAGTCACCCCCAGCTCCTGAAGCCCAGATCAGATCTTTCCCAAGTATATCTCCTTACTCTCTCTCTCTCTTCCTGTTCATCTCGTCTGTAGCCAAAGGCAACTTTCAGCGGATAGTTTGACTTCAACAAAGGCAACAACATCTTGAGACAGACTGGACTGGAGTTCCTCCACATGGAACGACTTTGTGTGTGTGTGTGTGTGTGTGTGTGTGTGTGTGTGTCTGAAACCGGCCTGGATCTTTGTGAGGGCCCAGCCTCCTCTGGTTCACCATTTCACTGTCAAGTCCTTTTCCATGCAATTTCCATCTGCCTCTCAACCACAGCCATCTGAGGAGTTGGCAACGTAAGGTAACAGTAACTAACTCTCGACTGAAGAGCGCATGTTAATTCTTTTAAAGTCCTTCTAAAGCCACTTAATGTGTGCGAGTGTGTGACTATATCGCCGAAAATATGTGTATACATGCAAGGTCCGACAATTAGGTTCGCAAACCGTCCTAGAAAAAGCGCTCCATACCTCGTCGCCAAATAACACGACAGTCACCTTTGAAGTCCTCCCCTTGGGAAGCTACGCACTGATGCCAGCGCCTAGTTCACCCATCAAGGCAGTTCTGGAACTCTTTACCTGGAATGGCCATCAGAACTGTCGTCATTCTTTGCTGAGGTCTGACAAGGAAGTTTGCTAACTTGCCTCCATGTGCTTACATTGGCAGCACTGTACAAATAACTGTATTGGAACACCCTCCCTGATCTGGTCCCCAATGGCTTCTTTCTTCACCCAAAGATGAAGGAATTGAAACGAAGACATTGGATGGCATTCAGGACATCGAGGATGATGCGATGATGACTCTGATGGCCATCCCGGAAAAAGAGTTCCAAAATTGCTTTGACTGGTGGCATCGGTGCACAGCTTCTTCCCAAGGGGAGGGCTTCGAAAATGACAGTGGTGATATTCAGCAGTGAGGTATGGAGAACTTTTTCTAGGATGAGTTTGGGAACCTAATTGTTGGACCTCACGTATAAATTTTTAAAAGGGGAGAGGGGCTTCCTCCTCGTTCTCGCTGCCTCCTAATCCTACCACCCAGGAGTAACCTCTGCTGGTAGTTTTGTATAAACCTGTTCATTTTCATCAAACATTTACTTTTTTACTTTTATTTTTTTGAGTCAGGTCTTACTCTGTCACCCAGGCTAGAGTGCAGTGGCATGAACACGGCCACCACAGCCTTGACCAGTCAGGCTCAGGCGGTCCTCCTGCTTCAGCCGGAACTACAGGCGTGCACCACCATGCCCGAGCTAATTTTTTAATTTATTGTAGAGACGAGATCTCACCACATTGGCCAGGCTGGTCTTGAACTCCTGGCCAACTCGCAGCCCCTCAAAAGCATCACTTTCTCTGCTCCCGTCAGGTTCTGTAGCTGTTGCGCCCTGAGCGTGGATCAATTTGCCATTCCTTCACCCCCCTCCCAACTTTACATGGAGTACGTTCAAACGTGCCTCCTCAGGAGGGCTTCCCTGATCTCCTCCGCCTGGCGTCCAGGCGAGAACTTCCCCTCTGCCGTTCCCTCTGTCCTGCTATCCCGCCTTCATCACGTATCACATTTTCCGTAATGGCATGTTGATCTGTGCATTGACCCTGCCTGGACCACTCTTGGAAAACCCTCCCCACGGCGTGCAGGTCTCCAGTGATACCCATGTGTACAGATTCCCCCTTCTGCTGGGAATCCAGTGAGAACGGCTGACTCAAGTCTCCCATTTAGCCTTCTATTATGATTTCCAAGTTTGATACAAGAGATCTGAGCCCTTCCCAGAGATAAACCCCCATTTATCTCATGAGCACACAACAAATGTGTCTCCTATGAGAAGTTTACCGTTATGTAGGAAACATGCTTCTTTCTTTCTTCTTGGTATTGCGGTGTCTAGTGTTTCTGTTGGCGAGACCATCTGGAGAAGCCCCCACCATGTGAGGTGAGGGAGAAACGACCGAGTGACACTGGGCATTATAATATTTTTCCATAAATAGTAACAACATGGAACAAAACTGTCGCTGGAGGAACCACTGATGAGTCCCAGGAGAACAACGTTATCATCAAGTAGGGCATTCTGAGGTCCAGGACTGTTCGGAACCCCCAAAAAACACAAACAAACACAACACACAGACACACAAAACACAGCAGAGGGCTGAAGTCAGGAGGATTGCTACTTACAAGTTTCTCAGCAGTGAACTTTGCGAGGAATAAAGGGACCATGAATCCCTTGGCCAGGTCTCAGCGTCTCGGGGTCCTGAATCAAGAATCGTACTGGTGTGTCCCATGAAGGGTTTGAGCCCTCATCTGAACGGATCTCGGAATATCCCACTCTGCCTGTAGCCTGGGTCCAGGGATCTGGTGAGGCTTCTGGTGCACGACACGTGGCAGGTGCTGGAAAAATGTGACTGGAATAAATGAGGAACTGAGTGAGAGGAAGAGACAGTGAGGAAGGACATCAAAGCTCGGGCATGGTGGTGCGTGCCTTTTCTCCGTCAATGACAGATTGCTCTAGCAATCCATAGCTAGAGTGCTCGGGGTCCTTTCTGAAGTGACGAAGCAAAATGAGGAGAGGGTTGGGAGGCCAAGGAGCCGGCTATGGAGAGTGGAGACAGTAGGGACGCGGGTCCTGTGGGTCTTCCCAGGAAACGCATGGCTGGCATCGCTGATCAAAGGAAGGCATGTCTTCCAGTGTCTTCGTGGAGAAGACATGCGAGGAAATTGCAGGCCGGATGGCGCCCTCCAGCTGCAAGGACACTGCACGAGGATGCTGTCTGGAATGGCGGCACCAGGCTGTGCTGGCCAGACGCCCCGGTATTTATTTTAGGTTCTACACTTGGCTTTAGCATCACAGAGCGATGTAGCAGTGCCCTGGGAGTGAGACGGCCGCCCCTGCGTGCTCGGTCCACAGGAGGAATCTCCAGATCAGTGCCACTGCCATGTCTGTCCTCCCTCATGCTTTCAAAGTAAGCTGAAGGCAGTCTGTTCAATACAGACTTGGATCCAGATTTCCCAGACTGTGTTTCACGGAGCACCAGTGCCTTGAGCTGCTCCAGGAAAACAATGATTCCCTGGTCAGGTAAATAAGGAAATGCTGCCCATCTTCCTCCCTCCTTGGGAAAGAAACCGTGCAAATTAAAAACTCCTTTGCTCCTTCAAAAGGAAGGACACTCTGACACACACTACGATATGGATGGACCCGGCGGACAATATGCTGAGTGAAATAAGCCAGTCCCCAAAGGGCAAATAGTGCATGATCTCACTTGTACGAGGGCCCTAGACTAGTCAAATTCATACAGACAGAAAGTAAAATGGGGGTTCTCAGGGGCTGTGGGGAGAGGAAATGGGGAGTTATTTTTGAATGGGGACAAAATTTCCATTTGGAGTGATGCGAAAGTTCTGCAGAGAGATGATGGTGATGATTGCATGACAATGTGAACGCACTTAGTGACTCGGAACTGTGCACTTCGAAATGGTTAAGACGGGAAATTTTATATTATGTGTACCCTACCACGATTTTTAAAAATTAAACCTTATTAACCCACAGCTATCCCAAGTTTTCATTCATGGAACACCTGTTTAGAATTCTTCTAACCTGTCACCTTCCTGCTGTTGCCATAGGGTCTATCACTTTGCCTGGAGCTCGTAAGTGCAATCATAAGCTTGAAGCCTTGGGGGAGAAAGGCTGGCATTGTGAGGGACCAGGGATCGCAGACAATAAAGTCGAGGCTCTTGTGAACGGGAGTGAGGCTCAGCAAATGGCCGTGGCTGTGCCCCAGCTATTCCTGGTGTCCTGATTGAAGGACAGACCACAGGCCACCGGGTGGGAGCCGCCTCGACCATGCAGTAGAAGGTCCTGTGATCGTGCTCGGAGCTGCAGAGACCCCATTGCTGACAGCTCTGCGGCTTCTGCCTTTCATCTTCCCTTCAATCTTGTTCCCACCTCAGACAGAAAAAGATCATTTGCTCTATTTCCAGGGCCTTGGCCAAATTGTGCCCTCAGTGGAAGGAAAAAGTAAAGGTTTGCTTTTTATTACACATGGGGTCCCCCATTCGCCGTTACATCAAGGTTTGTTCTTACCAGCTAGTTTGAACCACGTGAAATTGCCAACGTTGATCATCTCTGCCGTACAAAATAACCATTTCAAATGGTTTAACCTAAACTGTTGAATGTTGACTATCTGTTTTCGGCAGAGTGCACTCGAGGACGTGCATCTTCGAGCATACAGTCTTCCATCCAAATGTCCTCTCTCCACGTCAACCACAACTTTGTCTCCGCACACCAGCCTCCCCTAGAAAAGTTTCCCTACCTGCTTTCCCCGCCCCTCCGGCCTAACACTCGGAATTTAAATGAAGCACAAGACATGGAGTGAGCCGTTAGGGCTTCCAGAACTTTCCTCCTCCCTGTGTGCCATGTGTACTTTATCTTGAAGTGGGCCACTTGAAACCACACTAGCTAGGCTCAAAGGTGGTTTTTGTTTTGTTTTGTTTTTTGAGTTGGAGTCTCACTCCATTGCCCAGGCTGGCCACTCACGGCTACCCCATCATCGACTTACTGGGCTCTGGCAATCTTTCCGCCTCAGCTTCCAAGTAGCCAGAACTACAGGCGCACACTACCACGCCCGGCTCATTTTTGATTTATGGTAGAGATGAGGTCTCGTCAAGTTGCCTGGGCGAGTCTCAAACCCACGGGCTCAGGCAAACCACTCGCCTCAGCCTCCCAGAATGCTGGGATGACAGGCTGAGCCACTGAGCCCAGCTGGTGTTTTTTTTTAAACAATAAAAATGCACACACAGTCACACATGCACAAACATCTTCATCTCAACCGTCCTCTACAGCTCTAAATTCTTATTTCACCTGCTAGCATACACCTGTCTTCTCTCCTTCTTGTTCCAAGTAATTTCACATTAGGATTACTCCACTTTGATGTCTCTGCACACAACCTTCTTCCGCCTCAAGAGCTTTCATCTACCTGCCCTTTCCACTTAAAATACCTTCCCACCTCCAGCCTGAATCTCACTAGAAACGTTGAACTTATTTCTAAACGATCTTCTTCTGTGTGGTTTTCCGGGACACCCTATCTTGGTTTCTGCGTCAGGGAACCTTACATGCATATTTGAATGGGAATATCATTTGTCACTGAGGCCTCCTCTGCTGACCATGGATTTTTCTTAGAAAATGCCTAAATACAGATGTATATTAGGACCACATATCTGTTCATCCGTTAGGCTTTCCTACTCTACTTTAAATGCCTTTAAAGCAATGAATACATACATACACAGTAAATAAAATATTAAAATGCCTCTCCAACACTAGATGAACCACTAATGTGGCACTGCAGAACAGAAATGCCCACGAAATAAATTGATTGTGAGACCGTTATTTCATTTTTCTCTCGAGACAGACGTTAAAAATGACAATCCAAGTAGAAGAAATGATGCAGAATCAATGCAAGCCATTCATTCAGTTTCTCAGTCACGACAGCTGCTGTAACAAACAATCCCAATGTATCAGTGGCATAACTTCCTAAAGGTTGATGGACTGACTGATTGATTGCTCATGTAACTGTTTGATGGAGGTCTAGTTCTCCTGGATGGCTCTCCTCTAAGCAGTGATTCTGGAATCCATTCAGTCTTCGTGGAACTTGTATAGTTAACATCATTTCCAGCACTTCTAACCAAATCCCACTGGTCAGAAACAGCACTTCTAACCAAATCCCACACTCGAACTACAAGAGAGGCTGAGAAATGAGATCTTTCTGTGAAACCAGAGAGAAGAGACAGAGCCAGTGAGCATTTAGCCACATTCAGATGTATGCAAAAAAACACTGAAATTTGCTATTTGCTGGCCACTGTGGAGACCCCGTCCCCAAGGAGCTCATCACACAGAATATGAACCAAGATTTACAACAGAGCTGGAAAACTGTTATGGAAGAAAGAGGTACAGATTAGCTTGGGTTCTACAGTAAGAGAGGCATTCACTCCCCACTAAGAGGATCTCACCAAGAGGACACAGACTAAGCCTTCTCATACGTCACCCAGGGCTTGTCTTCAAGCAACGGACAACTGTATATTTTGGGCACTTGCATTTGTACTTCCTTGGATTTTAGTTGTAATCCAATGTTTTAGTCTGCTCTGGCTGCTATAACAAAATTGTGTAAACCTGGGTGGCTTATAAACAGCAGAAGCTTATCTCTCACAGTTCTGAGTGAGAGGAATTTCAAGAACAAGGGGTCTGGTGAGGGCTCCCTGCCTTCATAGAAAGATGTTTTCTCACACGCAGAAGGGACAATACTCCCTCATGCCTGGCTAATTTTTTTATTTTTATAAGGGCACTGATCCCATTCACGAGGGCTCACCTTCCAAAGACCCTCTTTTTTTTTCTAACAGTCTCATTCTGTCACCCAGGCTGGAATACAGTGGCATGATCATGGCTACCACAGCCTCAACTGGCTAGGCTCAGGCGATCCTTCTGCCTCAGCCTCCCGAATAGCTGGAACTACAGGTGCATGCCACCATGCCCAGCTAATTTTATGACTTATTGTAGAGATGAGGTCTCGCCAAGTTGCCCAGGCTGGTCTCGAACCTGTGGGCTCAGGCAATCCTCTCGCCTCGGCTTCCCAAAGTGCTGGGATTACAGGCATGAGCCACCATGTCTGGCAAAGGCCCCACCTCTTTATACCATTACCTTGAGGGTTAAGATTTTAACATGCTAATTCTGGAGGGTCACGCATGTTCAGACCATAGCACCCAACTAGTGAGCAATTCAGTCCTTCACGCCCCTCCCCGTCCTCCCACCCCACCACCAATCTCCTCTCCTGTTACCCACATCAGGGAGAAAAATATTTTATTCATGACATTCCCGGTCAGTTTAGGCAGATTCAGCATGTAACTCGTTGAACTTGGCCTTCCCGGTTCCTCATTTACTCCAGTCTCTTTCAAGGTCCTGTATCTAATTTTAAATGAACAACTTACCTTTTTTTAAAATGGGCTCCCTAAATTCCATGAACTCTGAGCCCCACAGACCTGAACAGCAAGGCTGAGCTGTATCCAGTCTGCTGTTTCCTCTCCCTCCTGGGCCTTTCTGTACACAGCACTTCCGCCATCTCCTTTTGCAAATTTCACAGCCTCGTCTCCCACAGATCAGCTGTTTTCCCAGGTGGATCCCATTTCGTTCCTTCCTTCCTCCTCTTTGTACACACTTCCAACCTCTTTGCTTTTCCCTCTGCACTTGATTTTCCGTGCTTTCTCTCGCACCAGCCAGTTTAGAATTCCTGGCAGAATTCATGTGCATCCTGACCCCAGTCCCGCCAACTCATTGATGAATACTTTTTTTTTTTTTGAGTTGGAGTCTCACTCTGTCACCCAGACTGGAGTGCAGTGGCCGCTCCCGGCCACCGCAGCCTCGACCTGCTGGCTCCGGCGATCCTTCTGCCTCAGCCTTCCGAGTAGCCGGAACTACAGGTGCGCGCTACCACGCCCGGTTAATTTTTTGATTTATTGTAGAGATGAGGTCCCACCAAGTTGCTCAGGCGGGTCTCAAACCCATGGGCTCAGGCAATCCACTCACCTCAGCCTCCCAAAGTGCGGGATTACAGGCTGAGCCACCGAGCCTGGCTTGATGAAGACTTTTAATATACTCAGCCCTCACAGTAACCCCCGGCACATTCTGCTAGACACCTTCCTGCAACTAGATAGGCTGCTATTTATCGGTCAGTCCCGTTATGTTTGGTTCATGGTTTGGGCGGGGTTTCAGTCTGCATTGGAGTTTTCCTATTCCAGGCAATTTAAACTTGTTTTGCAAGTAAAATTTCATGGGACATTTTTATCAAGTGCTTTCATAAAGTCCAAATAGATAACATCTGCCGGAGTCTTTTTAACCAATCACATGGTGGGTTGTGTGTGTGTATGTGTGTGCGCGTACACGTCTTTTCTAGAAGCAAGACATCAAGCTTGGCTGACACTACTGGTCTCCTACAAACCCACACAGCAATTGGGCCTGGACTGAGTTACTCTCTGGTTTGGTGCTAATTAGTTTCCATGAGTTAGGGGTTTTTTTCCTTAAAATATGTCCTATACTATAAACAATTATTTTAACTGAACAGTGACGTTGAGTCCATAGGACTGTATTTCACAGGATCGCTTCTTTCTCCTTCATCCTAAGAGATCAGGGACGTGCTCTCTGCTCACAGCTGCTTCTAATAAAAGCGAATTCCCCCCGCGGCACCCCCCAGCACCCACAACAGTCTCCCCGCCGAACCAGATGACTCAGGATACTTGGAAGCAGGTCCTCACCTCCTGTACGCCCCCACAGCTGGCTGCCTCCTCCTTGTAATAAGTTTACCTGTTTCACACGCAACGCAGGATGCCCTGCCCATCTCTCTGCATCGTGCACCTGCCAGTACTTTCTGGAGTGGGACTGGCTTCCCTTGGAAGGAGCTGGGAGGAGGAGTGAGCTCAGGTTCTGGAAATGCTGTCTGCGAAAGTTCCAGCTAGCTCAGAGGCTTCATGGGTGGGGGGGGGGCAGAAAAGAGAATGGAAAAGAAGGTTCCAGACGTAACGGAATGTATACTAGCAGTGATGTGTGGAAGGTAGTGGGGGAAGCCTAGAAAAATAGAGACTGCGTCAAGGTCTCTATTCAGAGAAACGAAGGCTTTGCAAAGAACAGTCAGTGATGGTGGTAGATTTTACCTCCAAAAAACAACAGAAGACAGTGTTGAGGTCTTTGACGGTGGTCACATCCTGTACATGGAAAGTGCGAAGGCTTCTTTCTCCCCACCAACCCTATCTTCTGAGAGTACAAGGGGCAGGGAGAAGCCCTGTGACCCCCCAGAGGGAACGAATGCAGTCTGGGAGGTTGGAGACGCTGCCTCCATCGCCATCGCCTGCATCTTGACCTCCTGCGTGTCGTCCAGGTGAGGCGTGGAGTGAGGGGCTCCGGGAGACACAGGTTCGGCTCTGCTATGCTTGCCATTTGTAGAGACCCAGAGCTTATCTCCTGACCTGTTTCTGATGCAGTGTGGAGGACAGCCTGTCCTTCAGAAACCGGTCAGAAAATACTTGAAGGATGAGTCAGTCGGGGTTCTAGAATCTGCTATCTACGGCGCGTGGAATAGTAGATATTGGAGACGAGGAGGGGTGGGTGAGAGGGAGGGGCTAAGGGATGAGAAACTGCTCCATGGGTACGAGGCACACTATTTGGGTGCCGGCTACACTGAAAACCCAGACTTCACCACAACGCAATATACCCATGTAGCAAAACTGCGGTTGTGCCCCTTAAATTTATACACGTTTTTTGAAAAGACAATCCATTCCCTAAAACCTTGGGAAGGACTGCTGTCACTCAGACCTCTGGTTTCTGACTGGCAGTTGTTACTGTAAAGAATTGCCCTAAAGTCATTCATAATATATTTGATGACTTGCTATCAGAACTTTCCATCCCATTTTTTTTTTCTGGTTAAATGTCAAAACGAGCATCATAAAATTCTATCCAGGAGTCTAACTAATAATATTAGAGTTATCAAAATATTACTGCTTCTTTATGTTCGAGATTTTTCCCAATCATTCAAACACGATCCATTCATTTATTCAATACATATTTATTAAGTTGGGTCCCACATATCAGCCATTGTACGAGGCTGTAGGAAATCTCCCATCAGCCTGCTATCTGCTTGGAACTTAGCTCCACTAATTGTGTTTCACCTCATCTCCCTCTGCCTCCCCACCTTCCACCCCACCATCACCGCCTCCCTGATGAAAAAGTCACAATTCATTAGGACCAACTATGCCCAGCCTTCATCAGGCTGGAATATCGGACACCAGGCCTGCTGCAAAATAATGGGAGACAGTATTTCTTCCAACTCTAACGAGTCAAAACAACCCTTTCTTTGAGTGACGACTACTTTTTACTTGTTGAAAAGCTCAGTGCTTTAAAATCGTGGACTCTCAGAACCTTTGCCGTTTGGAATTATATCAGTGAAGAATGAAGCCTCCACTTTTGCCTGAAAGACCTAGTCCCTTTTTGACGCAGAGAAGCAGTGGAGATTTATAACTCAGACGCAGAGCTTTGAATGGGGGGTTTCCATATCTGGCTTAACTGCATTGTTTCCATGGAAACAGGACACTGGGTCCATTTTTCAGTGCAGAATCTGATATTGATTCCTTTATACTTCTCTACTTTGCTTTGAGCCCATCAAAATATGACTTCATCCAAATTTCCCCTAAACTCCATCCCTTCTCCAGAATTCTAAAATACCTCTTTTTTTGGTGACATGCCCTCTAGGGTAAATCTCCCTCATTGCATTAGATCAATAAGCCTGAATGTGTCGGAGTATCCATTCGTTCCTGGTGGTTTTAGGCTTATTGGGTTAGGTCACTGAGAACCTGATGCTTATTCTGTGACAAACAGAATAAATTTTTCAGAAGTTTTGCAAAACATGTACAAGATTCACCACCTATAATTATGTATGGATATGCATATAATATCATATACACACACACATAAAAGCATGTAAAAGATAGAATTTCTGCTTTTGTTATCTCGTTAGGGATATTTGTACATGACCTGGGGTGTTTGAATTATACAAGTCTCGCACTTAAGGAGCCAAGATCGTCAACATTTTCAGGTAAACTTACAAATAACTACCCCGGGCCAGGGATTGCAGCCAACTTTTTCTGCAAAGGGACAGACAGTAAATATTGCTGACAATTAATTAACTCTGCTGTTAGAACACAAAAGTAGCAATAGATAATATGCAAATGTTTGAGCATGGCTGTATTCCCATAAAACTTTATTTTCCAAAACAAGCAGTGGGTAAGACTGAGCTCGAGGGTCATGGTTTGCTGAACCTTGCCCTAGATTATCACGATAAAATAGAACTGGTGTTTGTGAGTTTGCTAATTGTTCTCTATTACGGATGTTGGTTCAATGAAACTTGGGCTCTCATAGAAGGAAATCTGAAACCCGGAGGATCTCAAGTGTCCTCTGAGCAAGATGTTTTATTCCTCAGTGGTGAGGAAGGTCAAGAGAGTTAACAAATATTTGGTACTTACCCTGTGCTTAGTAGTTTACATAAATGGCAAATCCTCATGGCACTACCGTGTAAGCATTGAAGCCCCCATTCTAAGGTATTGAAATCTGAGGTTGGGGTAATTCTGCTTCTTTCTCTGTCTTTAAACTGTTGCACGGTGACACCAAGATTCAAAACCAAGTCTATCTTACTCGAAAGCTGGTCTTTCCCACACATACCCTTTAAGAGGAAGTCCGGGCATGGTGGCTCACGCCTGTAATCCAGTACTTTGGGAGACAGAGGCAAGAGGATTGTCTGAGTCCAGGGGTTCGAGACCAGCCTGAGCAATTCGGTGAGACCTCATCTCTACAATAAATAAATAAATAAATTAGCCGGGCTTGGCGGTACACACCTGAAGTTATAGATACTTGGAAGGCTGAGGTGGAAAGATCGCCTGAACCCAGCAGGTCAAGGCTGCGGTGGCCATGGTCGTGCCACTGCACTCTAGCTTGGGCGACAGAGTGAGATTCCTACTCAAAAAAAAAAAGAATAAAAGCAAGTCACTCATATGTGCTTATATGGGGGGGCTAAGAGAACATAAATATGGAAATAACAGACACTGAAGACACCAAAAGAGGGGAGACGGGCAAGATTCAGAAGCCACCTGTTGGGTACCATGTTCGTTTGGGGACTGGGGAGACCAGAAGTCCAGTCCTCACCAGTACAAAATATGCCCGTGTAATGAACTTGCACCTAAGCCCTTTGAATCTAAAATTTAAATTTTTAAAAAGCAGGTCAAATCTTTTCTATCTATCCATCTCTTTTCATTCATCATTTTTAGCAGAGTCGGACATTACATTCCCCTGTGTGCACTTTATTAGAGTTCTTCCGTGGCTCTTAGTAAACGACAAGTTGTTTAAGAGTAAGACACCAACTTCCTGCCTCCTGACATCTTTCCAAGAACTGACAGGAGGGAACTAGAGGGAACCAGAACCTCTAACAGTTGAAACCTCAAAGTAGACCAGCAAAGCTTAATCCCTTGAGCCAGGCCATGGAAAGCCAGCAGCGACAGCCTCAGCTAACCACAGGACACGACACAGGCGAGATCTCACAAGTGGGGGCGTGTCTGAGGGAATCCTGATGCTTACAGGATCGGGCTTAATTCTGCCAAAGCCTCTCAAGGAAAAAACACGCATATGCAAAAATTCTTGAAATTACTTGGTCTCTTCGAAAAGTGCCATTTGAAGAAAACTCTACAGTCTCTAGAGAAACAACAACCTACACTCACTTTTGAGACTGGAGTAAAAATAAGTTGTTTTGGCAGAGGCGTTGAAAGTTTCTTCCTTTGAGTGCTGAGACGACAACATGTGAATCATTTTCTGGATGAGAATAGGTTGTTTCTTTTTGCATCTTGTAGTATACACTTGTCTTTTCCCTGAGCAGCAAACATTGAATGGCCTGCCATTGTAAACAACATAGTTAGCTTAAATACCTATTTTAGGAAATGCTGACAACCTAGCTTCTTTAAAGAATAAACTGTGCTGAGCGTGATGGCACATTCCGTAGTCCCAGCTACTCGGGAGGCTGAGGCGGGAGGATCACTTAAACCCAGGAGTTGGAGTCCAGCCTGGACAATATACCAAGACCACGTCTTTTATAAAAACAATTTTTTTCTAATTTAAAAAATAAAGAATCAACTGGTAGTAACTACCATTCTTTCATGATACATCTTCACAACATCTTACTTCCTTTGCTGGGGAAAAAAAAAAAAGAATGAAAGAGAATAGCTGAGAGCAGAGCAACTGAGTTTCAAATTGCAGTTCATGGAACCCTAGAAATAAACTTCATATAATGATGCAAATAACAATTGCACAGTCACGAAGGGCAGCCAGTGTTCGAAGAGACCATCTTTGGGTTAAACACGCAAGGAGCCCTTTCTGTCATGGAAGGCTCATCCTGGCCAATTTTACAAGCTTAGTATTCTTATTAAACCTGTGCGTGGCATATCACCACAGCCATCCACTCAAGGTAGACAGGAGAGCTCAGTGTTTCAGAGAGCATTAAGCAAATTGAGGTTGCCACAGAATCCCCAAGAGCTGATCAGAATTGTAACTCTCAAATCTGGGCTCTCAGGCTGCCTTCGGTTCTCAGAGAAGTCTTAGGATTTTCTGGAGAAGTTTTGACAGGAGAACATCTTGGCAAATGACCACGTTGTTTGTGCCCATGGCCTACTAGAAACAAGCTGTCTTAAAGAGAGCAAGATCTTGGCTTGGTTATGCAAAGGAGGACGGTATCGTCTTTATTTCACCAGCGCAGGCATCAGAGAGAAGACCAGGGGATTTGGTATATTTACATTTTGCAGTAGAACAAACACCAGACTAAAGTGTACATCCTAGTTCCTTCACGGACTCGCTCTTTAAGGCGGGTAAGTCACTTAACCAGACAGGTTCACGCCAGTAGGAAGAAAATCATATTATCTACCAACAGGGCTGTCATGAGAAAAAAAAAATGTGCTGTGTAGACCATTAAGTTGTATCCACAAGCAAGGTATTATTAAAAACCTCCCTGTCTTGGTCACAACGGTGGTGAAGAGGGTTAGGGACCAGATACAAGGCATCTGTCACGAGAACATCTCAACTCACGCTCTGTCTCATTGACAGGGCTTTTTTCTTTTCTTTTTTTTCTCTTTGTCTTAGTATTGAGCTGTGCGGTGCAAGTCAGGATTGGTTACATGAGTAGTCGACGAGCAGTAGAAGTTTGAGCCTCCAATTGGTGGTCTTCACTTCCCTTGTGGTGTCATGTGCCCCGCCCCGGCAATGTCCTGGGACAACTGCTCTCTCCCTTACAGCAAGGCTGTCCCCAGGAGCTTGGTTGCAGCTTCATGACTTGGCCCAAGACTTTCGTCAACAGTAACGCTGGCATTTAACAAAATGTGGACAAGACAGCTAGAGTCTTGGTTTTGAGTTATCCAGCCTCTACTGGGTGACCCTTGGCAAATTTCTTTCCTTTCCTTTTCTTTTTTTTTTTTTTTTGGAATTGGAGTTGGAGTCTCACTCCATTGCTCATGGCTGGAGTGCAGTGGAACGCTCACAGCCACCCCAGCGTCAACCTGCTGGGTCAAGTGATCCTTCCACCTCAGCCTTCCAAGTAGCCGGAACTACAGGTGTGTGCTACCACGCCCGGCTAATTTTTTGCTTTATTGTAGAGACAAGGTCTCGCTAAATTGTCCAGGCTGTTCTTGAACTCATGGGCTCAGACAATCCCCTCATCTCAGCCTCCCAAAGTGCTGGGGTGGCAGGCTTGAGCCACCACACTCGTCCCCTTGATAAGTTTCTTAACATCTTCTCCCCTTTTGCTGACTGGTAAGATAAGGATGGTGATTCCTCCCTTGAAGAGCTGTCGTGGGGAATCATTGAAAGGGTTCGGAATATACCAAACTTTCGGTAAGTATTCAGCTTTCATTATTCTAATGGCGAGGAAAGAAAAAGGACACGTCTCCTGACATGGCTTCTACTGTGGGAAACACACATCTGCATCCTATTGTTTTTTTGGGTACCCGGGGGCAGTCTCAGAGCCAGGATCCTTCTGCAGGCCCAACGGGTCAGAGCATCAACACAGTGAGACAACGTTGCCTCCAACACGCATGACCCAAAGCATTGAATCTTGGGGGACCACGCCAGGCTCTTGCTGTCTGTAGTATGCTCGACTTCTAGGAATGAACCATAGAGATGGCATCTTCCCTTCGTCCTGAAATTATCTGGTAGTCTTATAAATGCGTGCTCACATTTAATCAGCACAGAGGCCCTCGCAGAGGTTGTCTAATTAGAATAAAAAGGAGGCAGATCTGCATACTTGAAAATAGCAATATGTGTGGGACAATTAACACAGGAGCGGGCTGTAGATGTGGAACAAATCCCATTAAAACCCTCTTCGTGGCTGGGCATGGTGGCCCAAGCCTGCAATCTCAGCATTTTGGGAGGCCGAGGCGAGAGGGTTGCCTAAGCCCATGGGTTTGAGACCAACCTGGGCAACTTGGCGAGACCACGTCTTTACAATAAATCAAAAAATGAGCCGGGCATAGTGGTGCGTGCCTGTAGTTCCAGCTATTTGGAAGACTGAGGTGAAAGGATCGCCAGAGCCCAGCAGGTGGACGCTGGGGTGGCCATGAGCATGCCACTGCACTCCAGCCTGGGCAACGGAGTGAAACTCCAACACCAAAAAAAATCCCAGCCGGGCTTGGTGGCTTAGCCTGTAATTCCACACTTTGGGAAGCCGAGGTGAGTAGTTTGCCTGTGCCTGCGGGTTCGAGACCCGCCTGGGCAAGTTGGCAAGACCTCATCTCTACAATAAGTCAAAAAATTAGCCTGGCGTGGTAGTGCACACCTGTAGTTCCAGCTACTTGGAAGGCTGAGGCGGAAGGATCGCCGGAGCCCAGCGGGTCAAGGCTGCGGTGGCCGGGAGCGGCCACTGCACTCCAGTCTGGGTGACAGAGTGAGACTCTGACTCAAAAAAAAAAAAAATTTAAAATTATGCCATGTTAGGAACAGGTGAAAAAGCCAGTATTTACAGTACATACAAAGAAAACGAGGACTGTGGCATTCATCTCCTAATACTTGCAGAACACTACTTTACTCCATATGCTCTTGAACTCTCTGCTGACACTGTTTATAAAGAGGTCACCCTATAATGGTCCCCATATTGCTAAATGCAATGGCCAACTTACTATCTCTTCTTTCCCAGTCACCTGCATTCAACAATGTTGACTATCCCCTTATTTGTCAAATGGGTTATTTACTAGCTTCAAGCATATTGCAGTATCCTGATTTCTTTCTACTTTAGGAATCCATCTTTTCCATCTCCCTTCCGTCTCTCCTCCTCTTCACACCTTCTAAAAGTGAAATGCTCCAGGGCTCACTACCTGACATTTTTTTCCAGCTTCCTAGGCTCACTCTCTAAGTGATCGCATTTAAATCCATGACTTTAAATAGCTTCTCTAAGCTGACGACTCCCAAATGGATATCTCCAGTCCTGACCTCTTTGAACCTCAAGGTTTCAATAGATTTCTAAATCAGAAATATCTCAAATTAATTCCGACAAAAAAACACTTCATAATTTTTTACACCAAATTCACCCCTCCTCAAGAATTCCCAGTTAATAGCACCAACATTTACCCACTGCATAGTCATCTATAATTCCTTTCCTTCACTCTCTCCATATGCAATTTTCTGCAAATTAAGTCAGCTCTACAATAAACATACATCTAGAATCCACCACTGCCTACCACCTCTACAACAGCCACCTTAATCCTCACCACTTCTCACCTAAAGAATGAGACAGCCACCTAAGTGTCTTTTGCCCCTCACAGACTGTTTACACTCTACTCTAGTTAAATTAAAATATAAAAAGACAATATCCTCCAATGCTCTTTCCATCACATTTAGAACAAAAATCGAGGCCTCTTACCATAGCCTAAAACATCCCACATGATTTAGTCCTTATCTCTCTCTCCAATTTCTTCTTTTAATATTGTTATGCTCATTACATTCCAATCACATTAGTCCTCTTGCTACTGGTCAAATATGTTACACTTCTTCCTGTATTAGGGCATTTGCCCTAGCTGTTGGTTCTTTCATGGATCACTCTTCTTTGATCTATCAGGTATCTACACAAATGTCCCCTCCTCTGCTAGGTCTTCCCTGGTTACATTCTCCAAAAGTGCCCTAAAGCCTCTTTATACATTTGAGAAATTTAACATTATCTAAAACTATATTGTATTTTTACATTATTAATATCTATGTACTCCACTAGCAAGTCAGTTCTACACAACAGGGCTGGGTATTCCCAGTACCCAGAACAATGCCTACTAGGTTCAAGTAGGTAGTAATAAATGTCTATTTAAAAAAGTGTTGCCCTACAAAAGTGGAATCAGACTAGCTCCCAGATTCAAGGGTCAAATGTGTGTGAGTGTATATGTGATTCATGTGATAACTTCCTATTATCTTATCCAAACTTTAAGTCAATTGCTTCCTTACTTGTCTTCTTTCTTATCGTTCAAAAAGTCCTTTTTTGAATCTTAATGTTTATGCTTATTCTAGCATACAGCCTCTTACATACAGCAGGCACTCTATGTTTGTTAAAGTCAACTGGATTGCACTAAATAAAGAAATTATTCAGGGTAGAGAGAAAGAACAGAACGAGAATTAATGAATAGAGACATTGAAAGGAGGCATATTTGGTCTCCATATAAGGAAAACTGTTCAAACAATTACCACTACCTCATCAAGTAGTGACCTTTCTATCTCTGGAAGTATTCAAGCATAAGCTGAATGACCACCTCTGCTGTGAGAGGTGTATACAAAGGATTCTTGCATCAGAAGGAAGGCAAGACTAGATGATGTCTAATCTAAGTAGATATTCCTTAATTCTCTGTAGAATATAGGCAGGGGAAGAGAATAAAATCTAAAACAGTGTTGTTGAAATTCAAAGAAGAGTACACCAGTGTCAGAGAATTCAGTTTCAGTAAACATGGGAGTAGTAGCTGGACGGTGAGTGATTAACAGGTGGGTGGGCACTAAGAAAATATGTGAAGCTAGAATCGATATTTGTTAGTGAAAGAGGTAGAGAACAGACAGACAGCAGACACTCCCCTTGCCGTCCTGCCTACTGTGCCCTTCACAATATATCTTCCCGTTAATAAACTTATCTTTCTTAATTAAAATAAAGAAGACGAAAGAAGGCAGAGAATAAAGACAATAGTGCAAAGGGCAAGGTTAGGTTTCAGGGAAGTTTTCAGAAAGAGATTTAAGCATGTTTGAAAGCAACAGATGGGAAGAAACTCCTGAGAGAAGACAGCATGAGGGTGTAAGGATAGAGTGTGGGCTCACATTGCTGAGCACTGGTGACCTCAGCAGCAGAATGGGCCCAGAGATACCTGGACTCTGAGATCAAGATTTCTAGAGAAAGCATGAGTTGAACTAGGAAAGAAATGGAAAGTTCCAGCCATGATTTTGTGCAAAGGTCTTGTATGTTTTTTGTTTTGTTTTGTTTTCATGAAAGTTCCCATTTTATTATGCATCAAAAAATGAATAAGAATATGGGAGAGAGGTCCTGAGGGAGGAAAGGCAAAGAAGCCTTTTTAGAACACCTATTCTAAGCTTCTACCAGTAGGAGGAAGACCACCTCAGGGAAATTTCCAGAACTGGGGAGGATCCAAAGACATGCTGAGTCAAGAACCAAAAGCCTAGAGAACTTTGGTTTTAGACTTTGCAGAAATCAGGATAAAGTGGGAAACAGTCAATCTAAGACTTCATATGAAAGCTAATTTCTGTGCTATCCTTTTCCTGGGTAAAGAAAGTAGAAAGACTGCATTTAAAATTATTGATCTTTGTAGATACTCCAAGATAATGGTAGTGTCGTTTGCACTCAAAAGGGCTTTGTTGTGTGTGTGTGAGGTGTGTCTGAGAGTGTGTGTGAGTGTATTTATGTGTGTGTGAATGTGTGGGTGAGTTGTGTGTATCTGTGAGAGTGTATATATGTGTGTATGAATGTGTGGGTGAATCTGTGTGTGTGCCTGTGTGTGTGAGTGTGTGTGGGTGTGTATATGTGTATGAGTTTGTGTGTGACTGTGTGTAGCCACAGGTCCTGCTGGGCAGCTCCTCTCCCATAGCTACAACTCTCACAATGTTCCTGGGACATGCTTCCTTACCCTTGTCTCTTCAGTTCAGGTAGTAACAGCTTCCAGCTGTTGCTAGTCCCTGGCCTGTTAGTCATCGGCTCATATTCAGTCTTTTACTTCTTGCCATATCTCTGAAAATAGTCACTTTATCAAACTGTCTTGTATTAAACCCTTTGAGTATACCATTGTCTTCCTGCCAGAACCCTAAATAAGATGAGAAAGATGGTGTGCTTCCCTGGGGCAGCTCTTTCTATCCAATCAATTTAATATGAATGTCATATATCTCCTTTATTGGTCACTATCTGAACTCCAAGGCTAGAAAATTAATTTAGCGACAATCTGGTTTTGATTCTAGCTA
>CAUYQG010154743.1:0-11676 GCA_963574415.1 Tarsius wallacei
ACAACTTGGTGAGACCTCATCTCCACAATAAATTTAAAAAAAAAATTAGCTGGGTGTGGTAGCGCGCGCCTGTAGTTCCAGCTACTTGGAAGACTGAGGCGGAAGGATCGCCGGAGCCCAGCAGGTCGAGGCTGTGGTGGCCGGGAGCGGCCACTGCACTCTAGTCTGGACGACAGAATGAGACTCCAACTCAAAAAAAAAAAAAAAAAAAAAATTAAAGGCTTCATGAGATCTACTTGTTAACCTTATGGTATATGATCCCTGCTTTCAAGATCTTCAAAGGAGATACTTTATTGCTAATAGGAGAAACTAGAACTCAGATTTCTTGAAGATAATTGGTAAAATAGGGTCAGGGCTATCCTGTTTGAAATAAGCTTCTATAAGATATACTAAAGAAACATAAGATTATTTTTCCTATACACTACTGCTTTATTTGTTAAAAACTTTGACTTTTTGATTTGTGCGGTATTGCCTTTCAGTTGACTTTGTACCAGTAAGATAACATTTCAATTTTAGTAGCTCTTCTAATAGGGCAATACTAGTGTAATATCTGTCAGTAAACATAGTATCTTGTTGCATTGGGAACTTTTTGGTACCACCACGAAAGCATATTCCCTTTCTATGTAACGCCAGCTGATTTTTTAAAATGCATATCTCAGTATATATTCCATCTCTTGATTTGCTTTTTTGTGCAATTTGAATGGAAAATTTCAAGGAAACATACATTTTTGAAAAATTTGCACTTGTGTAAGTTTGTCCTGTATCATCACCAGCAATCTCTTTATGTCCCCTGAGAGGGGACATCCAAGTGGTTTGCTAGATTTATGATGTTCCTTCAGAGGGACATCTGAGTGCAAAGGGTTCATATACAATTAAAACTGCATTTTCTTTTAATTATATTGCAATGGTAATGTGTTATATAAGAGTTAAAAAAAAATAGTCGATTTATTATTTTGAGGCAGTGAAAATGATGGTAATTTTTCAATAAATTAACTTTAAAAAAAAATTTTCTCAATGCTTCACCATTCACTGGTTCATATTTCTATTATAGTTTTGGAAATCTAGCCCTAGTATTCTGGCCGTTCAGAGATCTGCAATGCTCAAGAAGCAGCAACAGCAGCAGCAGCAACAACATCAAGCTTCATCTAATAGTGGCTCAGAAGAGGTGAGTTTTCATTATGAGCTATTATCTTAAAAGTAGACACGATAACTTATCATTTAATAACTATTTGTGAAATTATTAGAAATAATAAGTGCTTTGAAAAAGTAAATAGGAAATACATTTCAAGAATCCATTATCTAATAATGCTACTTTTAGGGGTTAAAAGAATGGACTACAACTGTAAGTAATATAGTTCCTGTGTGTGCAAAGCACACATGCCATGTGTGTTCGCACAGAAACATTCAGGAAAAGTTACATCAAAAACTATCTAATGGTAGAAAACATTAATTCAAAATTTGGTGATCACAACTACAATTCCTTGTTGTGGTCATGCTAAGCAACAATAATGTTCTCCAGAGATGGTAGACGTTGTGATATTTACCTGATTCATTCACTATCATTATTTACAATACAAATGTTATTAATTACTTTAAGCTAGTTAATGTATAAATAAAACTACATAAAAAAGAAAGGTTTTATAGGTCTGTTGTTTGTAAAGCTAATGTTAAATAGTATATTAAGTAAAAATTTGGCATCATGGTTAAATTCTAATCATTAATAGATGATAGTGACTTTTTATTTTTTCTTACAGGATTCCTCTAGCAGTGAAGATTCTGATGACTCAAGTGAAGTCAAAAGGAAAAAGCACAAAGAGTATGTCATTTTGTTCAACTGACTACTTTTCTGAAAAATCCTAAAGATTTTGTATTTCTTCCTTTATGAAAATTGTTACTAAAAAGAGACTTTTATAAATTCTTAGTTTATGGCATTTTATAAAATTAATTTAAACAAATAATCTGTAACATTTATCTCTTATCATCTGAGACTTTTGTACCACTTTTATCTTTTATAGCCCCTATCTCCTATATATTTTTAAATGTTAACGATCTACTTAGTCATAATATCAGAAATTTTTAATAACTTGGGAAACATAGGCATGTAGCAGCCACAGAATGACTGATTTGGGGTGAGTCTATTAATTTATGTTAATAGTTACTTTTACTCATTATAATTTCCTAAAGCTCTGGACTCAGAAAATACTGAGTACTGAAGATTCTCAATTCATGTACATTTACATTTTTTTTTTTTTAATTTCTTTAGAAACATTTCATTGTCTCTTATTTTTTTCTATTTGCATTTGATATTCTGCACATTCACCTTACTGTGTCTAGGTTTGGTTTTGTTATTTATTTTCCCCACAAGATTCATGCATCTTTAATGAGAAGATTTATATCTTTTGTTACTCTATCTTTTATTCTGAAAATTCAGTTATTTTGTCTTTGGATATTTTTTCTTTCTCGTTCTGTAAATCTCTCTGGTACTCTTATTAATAGATATATTTTGGATCATCCAGTTTATCCTTCATGAATCTTACTGTATCATGTTTTTAATCCCTTTATTGCTATACTGCATTCTGATTAATTTCTTCAGATCGCTCTTCTCATTTTTAAATGGAAAATCCTTGTATTATTAGCTGTTTAACTCTTGCCTGAGTTGATAAATTCTAAACTTAGCATAGGTGCAAGAAAATAATGTTTTAAAAAACAAGAGTAATTTGGGACTATGGATAGACTTAGTTGGATATAAAAATTAACAATTTATATTATAAAAATATAAAATGGAGACTTTTCATATGTCACGCCTATTTCTACTTCCAGTGTACAAGCTCTAAAAAGATCTCAATAAAAAATAATTTGCTTCTGTAATGTTTTTATCATAAGCAAATTTTGTCATACATGCTTGTTTGTGTAGCCTTTAACATAGTCATAATTGGTGCAAGAGATCCAGAGCAGTGGAGCAGAAGCAAGAACTGTTTCAGCAGAACTGAAAAGGCATATAGTATATATAAAAATTCAATGTGTGTCTTTCATTTGAAATGTGTATGATAGTAAAATATTAACATGTACATGCAGTATTTTTTTTCTCTACATGTTGATTGAAATGAAATAGACTAAAAATAGTAATAAAGGTAACTGTTGAATGTGGTTGAAATGGTTCTGTTGGTACTGGGTTTTTTTTTTTATTATTATTCTGCATATTAATCTTTTCTTAATGAACATATACTGTTTTTAGAAGACATTTTAAAAAATCACAGCCTCTAGACAATTACGATGGAACAGATTAGACTCTTTTTGAGAGGGAAAGAATAATAATTATATAAGATTTTCAAAATTAAAACCTGTGACTCTAAATTAGCATAATGTGTTTTTATCCCTAATGAGAATCAAAATAACATTTATTTATTAGCTGTTCATTGATATAATTAATTGATTACCAAAACTCCAGAGTTATGGGATAAATCAATGGAAATATTTTCTAGTTTTTTTATTCTATAGACATTTTATATTTTTTAGTATGAATGAAAACAGTGTGTTTATAATGGAAATTTTATTTTGTTGATTTAATCTGTTTTATTAGGAATAAAATGTATATGATGTTAGCATAAATAAAAATACTTTATCAATTTTATCTACAGTGAGGATTGGCAGATGTCTGGGTCAGGATCTCCATCTCAGTCTGGTTCAGATTCAGAATCTGAGGAAGAGAGAGATAAAAGCAGCTGTGATGAAACGGAATCTGATTATGAGCCAAAAAACAAAGTCAAAAGCAGAAAACCTCAAAATAGGTGAGTGTAGTATAGTCTTTGTTTGATGGTGATAATTGTTGGATATGGAAGATATTCATTCTTTTTGTACATGGTTTTTCAAATCTCTTTTATACTAGTGTTTCTATAAAAAATTGTTTTTTCTTTCTACCCTTCCCTAGGTCTAAGTCAAAAAATGGGAAGAAGATTCTTGGACAAAAAAAGAGACAGATTGATTCATCTGAGGAGGATGATGAAGAAGAAGATTACGATAATGATAAAAGAAGTTCTCGTCGCCAAGCAACTGTCAATGTTAGCTATAAGGAAGATGAAGAAATGAAAACAGATTCTGATGACCTACTCGAAGTCTGTGGAGAGGATGTTCCTCAACCTGAGGAAGAGGAATTTGAAACTATAGAAAGGTTTATGGATTGTCGGATTGGAAGAAAAGGAGGTATTTTTTTTTTAATTTATTGTTTGGTTATTTAAATTACATTTATATGAGTAAATGCAATATATTTTGAAGATTTTTCCATTTTGAAAGCTAAGAGGATGGATTTTTTTTCTATTTTACTTACTTGTTATAAAAATATATTTTGCTTAGCTTAAGTATCTTCTTCCTCCAGACAATATCTACCTGACTCCATGTTTCATATTGTGAATAATTAGACAGTTTTCAACTTGTATATTTGAGTTTTTCTGTTGCCATACCTAAATAATAGTTGCTATTTAGGTACTTTCAATTTCACAAACTGGGCTTTTGAATTTTTTTCTTTCATCTTAAATATGTAGATTAATCTTTACATATAGTTTTTAGAGACATTTTAAAATTATTTTAATTTGCAGTTATCAGTCTTTCAGTTATCAGATATTATAATTGGTGTGTGATCTCAGGAGTACTTCTTGTCTTTTTACCTTTTCTCACTTTAAAATTGAAGTGATTATATTAGTGAAGTCTTCAGTTCCTAAACCTCTAGGTTTATTATCTATGTATAATATAATTTCTGATAAGTTTTTATATCCCTTGATACTTTCTTTTTACTTAGTTAAGAAATTT
This sequence comes from Tarsius wallacei, assembly GCA_963574415.1. NCBI lineage: Eukaryota > Metazoa > Chordata > Mammalia > Primates > Tarsiidae > Tarsius > Tarsius wallacei. Next base: position 4,804 of record CAUYQG010154743.1, read on the forward strand.
TATATTTTTGTATTCATAGTCTTGAAATTTTGAGTTGAAAGGAAATTATTCTGTAACAGAATTATAAGGAAAGTTTTGTGCTATTGTTTTCAGCTACTGGTGCTACTACAACCATCTATGCAGTTGAAGCAGATGGTGACCCAAATGCAGGATTTGAAAAAAACAAGGAACCGGGAGAGATCCAGTATTTAATTAAATGGAAAGGATGGTCCCACATCCACAACACTTGGGAGACAGAAGAAACTCTTAAGCAACAGAATGTTAGAGGAATGAAAAAGTTGGATAATTATAAGAAAAAAGATCAGGAAACCAAAAGATGGTAAATATGTTCTATGTCACACTTTTTTGTAGTTCAAAGATGACTAAGCTTTTTTGTTAATAAGAAATATATAATCAAAAACTAAGTGATAGTTTAAAATAACTATACAATTTATAATACTGTTGACCCTCTGAATCCATGCTTCTACATCCTCAGGTTCAGCCAACTATGCTTTCGAAATATTTGGGGAGGAAAAAAAAAATCAATGAAAATAACATTACAATTATAAAAATGCAAATTAAAAAACAATACAATATAACAACTACTTATATAGCTTTTACATCATATTAGTATTATAAGTATATCTAGAGACAATTTAAAGTATATGGGAGGATATATGTAGGTTATATGCAAACTTTGTGCCATTTTATATAAGGGATTTACATCATATTAGTATTATAAGTATATCTAGAGACAATTTAAAGTATATGGGAGGATATATGTAGGTTATATGCAAACTTTGTGCCATTTTATATAAGGGATTTAAGTATCCTCGAATTTTGGTGGGGGATCCTGGAACCAATTCTCTGCAGATACCAAGGGATAACTATATATAATCTTGTGGTAAAACTCTTAGGGAGAGCCATATCTAAGCCTCTCCTTGGTAACAGTCACAGAGAATGTGTATCACACATTATATATTACACATTTTTAAAGTTAAAAGTCAATGATGACTTATTTCTGTTTAAATTTCTCCATCATTTATACTTGTCCCATGTATGTGGCAAAATGGTAGACTTCGTACTACCGTTAGTGTTTGGGGAGAATGGGTTATTTATGGATGATTTTGAAGTCTATTCCTGGGTTAATTTTCAGGTTGAAAAATGCTTCTCCAGAAGATGTGGAATATTATAATTGCCAGCAAGAACTTACAGATGATCTACATAAACAGTATCAAATAGTGGAACGAATAATTGGTTAGTAATAAATGGTTCTGATTAAATTTTTATCTTCTTGTGTTTGAAATCATCTGAAAAACGACATAAATTTACTAGTTACACATCAAATACAGTAGCTTTCTCTTAATAAAATAGAGTATTGTAAACTATCAGATGGCTAATATTTACTAGTGTAACTTTTACTGAGAATTATGTCTCTGATCAACTTAAATGTAAAAAAATTAAATATTCAATTTATCTCACAGCTCATTCCAATCAAAAGTCAGCAGCTGGTTATCCTGATTATTATTGCAAATGGCAGGGCCTTCCCTACTCGGAGTGCAGTTGGGAAGATGGAGCTCTCATTTCCAAAAAATTTCAAGCATGCATTGATGAGTATTTTAGCAGGAACCAATCAAAAACCACTCCTTTTAAAGATTGCAAAGTGAGTATTGTTTGACGTTTTTAGTTACTGAAGATGCATGTATACATCCTAAATATTACAAGCCTAAATACAAGAGTTGGATCCTGATTTCAGATAGACTATAGGAGAATACTTCTTGGTTGATAGGTCTTACAGGAAGTGAGGTTCTTGTAATTGCTATGTGATTTTTACTGGTATTGTCTTATCCTTAGAGGATATAATTGTGTCATAAAGATGGTGACAGTGGTAGTTGTGGGAAGTGGGTTAGGGAGAACAAAAAGGGAAAATTTCTTGGAAACTAGAGATTGGTTTAGTTTAAAAGGTAGTGGATATTTTATTTGAAGGTAGGGAAGAGGAACATACCTATAAGAAAACAGCCAGGACTACCTTGCATAATACTTTCAAAATCTTTGTAATTTACCTAAAGTCATTAGGTGTAGTTTTGGGGGTCTCCTAGCATTTCTCTCAGATACAAGATTGAATTAATTTTTTTTAAAGGGTAATTGGAATCAGAAACTGAGGAGCTTAAGCCAGTTTTATGGTTTATTTCTATTCTAGCTCAGGGCTGGAGCAAGATTGTGGATGAATTTAACATAGACTTTGCTTGTAAAATACGTGAGACGCTCATATTTTGGCAGGGTCTTAATTTTTGCTATCATTTTTTTCAAAAAATGTGAAATATTTTACTGTTGATTCTTGTTAAAGTAGGAGACAGCAGTTTTTGTTTTTTTAAAAAAACGGAATCCTCGGATACATTTTGAGTCATGGAATTTCAACTTGATGATTTAAGATGAAATTTTAAAATTTATGGTAAAAGCTGAGATTTTCATCTTTTTTGTAAAACTTCTCTATTTAATAATTCTACTTATGTACATTTATTTCTACTGAAGGTATTAAAACAAAGGCCAAGATTTGTAGCCCTGAAAAAGCAACCATCCTATATTGGAGGCCATGAGAGTTTAGAATTAAGAGATTATCAACTGAATGGTTTAAATTGGCTTGCTCACTCTTGGTGCAAGTAAGTATATTTGATTAATCTACTTAATTTGAGAGAGCAATAATTTTACAAATACAGGATTCAGAAAAGATTTCCATCAACATAAAAGATAAAACGCTTTGGAATCTTATATCCTGGTCTTTGTATTTCCTAATTTGTATAAACAATGCTTATTATATGCTAGGAAGAAAATCTAGTGGAGTTTGAGTTTAACTTGATTGTTGCCTTTCTTTTTTTTTAATCAGAGTCTCACTCTGTTGCTGTCACCCAGGCTGGAGTGCAATGGCACAATCACAACTACTGCAGCCTTGACCCGGGTGGGCTCAGGAGATCCTTCTGCCTCAGCCTTCCAAGTAGCTGGAATTATAGGCATGTGCCACCATACCTAGCTAATTTTTTGATTTATTGTAGAGATGAGGTCTCGCCAAGTTGCCCAAGTTGGTCTCGAACCCCTGGGTTCAGGCAATCCTCTCTCCTCTGCCTCCCAAAGTTCTGGGATTACAAGTGTGAACCATCGTGCCTGGCCTTGTTGCCTTTCTTAAATATATTTTTATTTAATGTAAGCCTCTTTGGGCCTAAAATGATAAACTGCCTTTACTTATAATATTAGTGATTAAGTCTTTAGTGAATGCCTTTATGTTTATTATTTGTACCTAATAAAGATGGTATATTCTTTATAATGCCTATCAGATTAATTTTATTTGATTTCATAGAAACATGTACACATGTTGTAAAAAAATTTTGTATATTTGAATCTTTCATTGCACTCCTAATTTTTTTTTTTAAATTTGTAGGGGAAATAGTTGCATACTTGCTGATGAAATGGGTCTTGGAAAAACAATACAGACGATCTCATTTCTGAACTATTTGTTTCATGAACATCAATTATATGGACCTTTTCTGTTAGTAGTGCCACTTTCCACTCTTACTTCCTGGCAAAGGGAGATTCAGACATGGGCTTCTCAAATGAATGCTGTGGTTTATTTAGGTGACATTAACAGCAGAAACATGGTAAGTTGTTTTGCCACAAATTTAGAAATCATGGCACACTTTTCTTTGAGGATGAGTATTTTTTCTTTCTTTTTTTTGACTTCATAGTTTTAGTCTCTGTCATAGAACTTGCTACAAATAAATACTTAGTATTTAATTGGCTATAACAAAAATAAAGTTTGGTTTAGTGTTTATATATATATGCATATATTTATCTTTTCTACCTTTTTTGGGGAAAATTTCAGATATACATGAAAGCAGACAAGAGTGTAATAAACCTTCATTTCCCATCTCCAGCATCACAGTCTAATTTATTGCTAGTTTTATTTTGTCTATGTCTCTACACACTTCTAAATATTGTGAAGCAAATCTCAGATGTCATATTTCATCCATAAATTTTATGTCGTTAAATGGATTAGTTTCTTGTGTTTTATTACATGTGAACTTGTCTTTAGTGAAAAATGCATATTAAAATTGTGACTTTTTTAATAGAGGGTTATGATATGCTGAGGTCTTTACATCTATTTATGATAAGATCAACATAGAGCGTGTTGGATTACAAAAAGAATAGTAAACTATTTTATTACATAAACAAATAGTTATTTGTGATTTGTGTATTTTTGATTGGAATTTAATTTAGATAGTTAAGTAAAAGTATAATTTACTTAATATTTTTCTTAAAATTGTTCTTCAAATTTTTGATAGATAAGAACTCATGAATGGATGCATCCCCAGACCAAACGGTTAAAATTTAATATACTGTTAACAACTTATGAAATTTTATTGAAGGATAAGGTACGTATTACCTGTGTGTTTTTTGTCTGTTGTGTATCAGTTTTTCCTTTACTATATGTTGTGGACAGGATAGGAGGACAACTTAAATCACAGGTCAGCAAGCTATAGCTGTGGTCTTATTTTTTTATGGTCCTTGAGCTAAGAATAATTTTTACACTTTTAAAGGGTAACATTTAAAGGAGTGTAGGAAGAATACGTGACAGAGAAAACATTGGTTTGCAAAGTCTAAAATATTTACTATCTGGCTCTTTGCAGAAAAAGCTTTCCAACTCTTGATTTAATGAAAGCAGTTATTGTAGTCTGTTGATCTGTAATCTCTTTAAAGAACAGGAAGAAACTTAACAGGATTAAACTACTACGATATGTAGCAGTGTTATAAGTACTTTGTAGCTACTGCCTCATTTAATTCTCCCATTTACTTTATATTTTTTTTCTCTACTTTATTGGAAAGAAAGACAGTCTCAAGAAAAGTCTCAGAGTTATGGACTTGCCTAAAGTCAGGCCTGTCTCTGTTTTGAGTCAGAGATCATAGGCTTATGTTATGTTCATAAAAGTCATGCAGTGAATTGTCTCTATATTTGAAGTAAGACACTGTTCCAAATTTGTGTCATAGTATCTTCACATTACTTTAGTAGAAGCCTCAATTGTGCTTAAAAATCTTGTGGCTAAAAATCTTTTATAAAATTTTAAAATGATACTTTTTTTCCCCTTTATTAATTTATAAGCTAGTAAAAACTTTGACTTGGTAGGCTCTGGTGGTTAAATTAGTCATAGAAGGAATGTATGATGACTTCTTGATTTGAGGATTCTAATAAATCTTAAAATAATAATCTTATACTTGAAAATAAGTCAAAAGTTTAATTTTAACTTGCCCTATTTTAATAATTTGAGTTCTGACTAAATGAGAAAGCTAAATTTGAATTCCATTTTTCTCTTAAAGTATTAACTTTTTTTGTTGTTATTTTAAGGCATTCCTTGGAGGTCTAAATTGGGCGTTTATAGGTGTTGATGAAGCACATCGATTAAAGAATGATGACTCCCTTCTGTATAAAACTTTGATAGATTTTAAGTCTAATCACCGTCTTCTTATCACTGGAACTCCTCTACAAAATTCCCTCAAAGAGCTTTGGTCTTTGCTACATTTCATTATGCCCGAAAAGTAAGACAAATTTGAGATACATAATTTTAATCATAGTTTTGTATGGTAATGTTTACTGAGATGAAGTGCAGATAATAAGGTTAGTAAGAAGCTTTACTGCCTTCAAACATTAGATCACATATTATTAAGAAGAAAATGGGGTCTGGTTGGTTATAATAATGTTTGAGTTTTTCAGTTTATTTAAAACTTAAGCCATGCATGATAAATTATAACTGTTCATTTTGCACACATTCAAAACATATCTTGCTTAAAAATCCAAAACAGTACCATTGTTTGTATTTAATAGTAGTAGTATCACCAACAATGAGGTGTACTGGTAATCCCATTTCCTAAATGAGGAAAACTAGATGTTAAATGACTTGCCCAAGGTCACTATGTGTTCTCTTTAAATAAATCCAGAACTCAAACAGTATATTTTTTAATGGTAATTATTTGTATACTTGAAAATACTTTATATTCATCTAGTTCAAGTAGAACCATAACTTACAACTTATATTTCACCATGTATATAAAAATATATGTAAGTATAAAATGAACTTCGTGGGAGGGAAATTTTTCAAAGTGACTAATTTTAGCTAATTTCTATCTTTTTCTCTGAAAATATATAGTTTTTGTTTACATGTGACTACCCTCAAAAATCTCATATGCAATTTGACTTTTCAGTGATTGTTCCATTTTCTTAAATTTTAAAGGTTTTCTTCTTGGGAAGATTTTGAAGAAGAACATGGCAAAGGGAGAGAATATGGTTATGCAAGCCTCCACAAGGAGCTTGAGCCGTTTCTGTTACGCCGAGTTAAAAAAGATGTGGAAAAATCTCTTCCTGCCAAGGTTGAGCAGATTTTAAGAATGGAAATGAGTGCTTTACAGAAACAATATTACAAGTAAGCTGTACACAGAACACATGTTCTGAACATTTAATTCTGAGTACCCTTCATGTCCTTGTCCTCATGGTGCCCCTACCCTCTTCATAAATAGTATCTTAGAGCGGTAGCAACTCTTTAATTTTAGAATAAGTTTATTCTATGGCATAATGGGAAAAAAGGAGGGTTGATGGCATGTCCAGAATCATGAGACATAAGACTACATAATTCAGCCGGGCTCGGTGGCTCAGCCTGTAATCCCACGCCTTGGGAGGCTGAGGTGAGTGGATTGCCTGAGTCCGAAGGTTCGAGACCCGCCTGGGCAACTTGGTGAGACCTCATCTCTACAATAAATCAAAAAATTAGCCGGGCGTGGTAGCGCGCGCCTGTAGTTCCAGCTACTTGGAAGGCTGAGGCGGAAGGATCGCTGGAGCCCAGCAGGTCGAGGCTG
>CAUYQG010154751.1:0-53077 GCA_963574415.1 Tarsius wallacei
CTGTAGTTCCAGCTACTTGGAAGGCTGAGGCGGAAGGATCACCGGAGCCCAGCAGGTCGAGGCTGCGGTGGCCGGGAGCGGCCACTGCACTCCAGTCTGGGCGACGGAGTGAGACTCCAACTCAAAAAAAAAAAAAAAAAAAAAAAAACAAGAAAAGTGAAATGAATGACCATGGGTTCACCTCACAGTTTAAGAAAGCAATGATACGCTTGCATACACCTTCCCTGTCATATCCCCCTCCCTCCCCATCACAATGCCACTATCCTGAATTCTGTATTTAGTCTTTGTAATATAGAGTTTTATTATTCATGAATGTAGATTTGTGTTTGAATTTTATTTAAATGGTGTATTATTCTTCTGAAATTTGCTTCCTTTCACGCAACAGTATATTGTGAAATCGCATCTATGTTTGGTGTAGCTGTACTAAACAGAAAGAAAGAAAAATGCCTATCCATAGAAGAATGGGTAATGACACTGGTATATTCATCCAATGGGATAATATACAGGAGTGAATTTAAATGAGATAAAGACAATAGCTTTAAAACTAAAACTATAAATTGGATTTCAGATTTCTAATAAAGAATCTATTGATTTTAAAAAATACATGCCAAGCGAGGCACAATGGCTCATGCCTATAATCTCAGTACTTTGGGAGGCCGAGGTGGGCAGATTGCTTGAGCCCAGATGTTCAAGACCAGCCTGGGCAACATAGAAAGACCTTGTATAAAAAAGTTTTTTTAAAAAAATTAATCGGGCATGGTGGTGCATGCCTGCAGTCCCGGCTACTTGGGATGCTGAGGTGGGAGGATTTCCTGAGCCCAGGTGGATCGTGATTTTCATGAACGAGTCACTGCAATCTGACCTAGGTGACAGAGTGAGACCTCAACTCAAAAAAAATAAAACAAAATAAGTAAAATGCCAAAATCCTTTGAATAAAAACATATTTTCTGGGGAGTTACCAATCACAAATATGATTTATATACATAGGGGTCACTAATGAAAAAAGAAATGACAAGCTATAAGCAAATTCCTGTGAAGAATGCAATTATAATGCTGGGGGCTGGGTTTGCAGGGGATTCACTCCTTGAAATTATTTCCTCTCTGGAAAAATGAACCTGCAGAGCTATGCCATGGAGATCCATATTCAGCTGCTTGCAAGGTACATTAGCGAATCATAAACTTGACTGATGGAGAAAGTCAAATGATATAAACCATTAGTCTTCTTTTCTCTTTCTTTTTTTGAGTTGGAGTCTCACTCTTGTAGCCGGCTGGAGTGCAGTGGAATGCTCACGTCCACCGCGGCCTCGACCTGCTGGCTTAGGTGATCCTTCTGCCTCAGCCTTCCAAGTAGCTGGAACTACAGACATCTGCCACCACACTCGGCTAGTTTTTGTGATTTATTGTAGAGACAAGGTCTCAGCAAGTTGTCCAGGCTGGTCTTGAACCCCTGGGCTCAGGCAATCCTCTTACCTTGGTCTCCCAAAGTGCTGGGATTACAGGCTGAGCCACCGGGCCTGGCCAATCTTTTTTCAAGCCAGTAAAATGAATAGTTTTTTTAGTGCTACTGAAACTGTACATTTACTTAATTAGAATGACTCAGGTCCTATGTCTATCTTTATCAAAAAATTATCTTCTATAAATTAATGTTAAAACAGATGTCTCACTAATAAATCTAGAAAAAAGTATTGCTATAATACGGCATTAATTCACACAAATGAGTTTAAAATTCACTGTAAATCAATGATGAATAAAAAAATGCATTTAGAAACAAAACGCAAAAGAATAAAACATGGGGCTGATCCTATAATCCCAGCACTTGGGGGGCTGAGGTGAGAGGATTGCCTGAGCCCACGGGTTTGAGACCAGCCTGGACAACTTGGTGAGACCTCATCTCTACAATAAGTCAAAAACTTAGCTGGGCAAGGTGGTGCATGCCTGTAAGTCCTGCTACTCAGAAGGATCTCCTGAACCCAGCTAGCAGGTTGAGGCTGCGATGGTGTGTGAGACTCTGACACACACACACACACACACACACACACACACACACACACACACAAAGAATAAAACATGGCACTTATATCTTATTACTGTATGAAAAAAATACTGAATAAAACTAAAGCTTCGTGTGTCTTTCTTGAACTTGTTTACCCGTATTAGAAAGCACAGTCAACTGTCATCAGTGACATGGCAAGCGAGGTGGCATGACTTTGTGACAGAGTTCGTGTATATCCACGGCTGCACCCTGTAGTCCTTCCTCTCTTTCCTAAATTTCTTTCCCTCTAAGACTCCGAAGCAGGATATTTACTCCAACATGTAGTATGTAGTCTTTCTAAAATATACACTTCTGGCTCTACACAAATCAATACTGTTCTCCAGAGTTCCAGAAAGATTCAAGTAAAATTATTTTGAGTTAGCCAGGCTCGGTGGCTCAGCCTGTAATCCCACGCCTTGGGAGGCTGAGGTGAGCGGATTGCCTGAGCCCGCGGGTTCGAGACCCACCTGGGCAAGTTGGTGAGACCTCATCTCTACAATAAATCAAAAAAAAAATTAGCCGGGCATGGTAGCACGTGCCTGTAGTTCCAGCTACTTGGAAGGCTGAGGTGGAAGTATCGCCGGAGCCCAGCAGGTCAAGGCTGCAGTGGCCGGGAGCGGCCACTGCACTCCAGTCTGGGCGACAGAGTGAGACTCCAACTCAAAAAAAAAAAAAAAATTATTTTGAGCACCTATGAGGTGCAGGGAAGTAAAGCATGAATGTGGAGATAAAGTGAGTTAGACACCAAGGCTGCCTTAAAGGCATTTGTAATCCAGGGATGAAGACATGCATGTAAACCACAATGTAGGCCAAGGTAAGAGGATTGCCTGAGCCCACGTGTTCGAGACCAGCCTGGGCAACCTGGCGAGACCTCGTCTCTACAATAAATCAAAAATTAACTGGGCATGGTGGTACATGCCTGTAGTTCTGGCTACTTGGAAGTCTGAGGCAGAAGGATCACCAGAGCCCAACATGTCAACAAAACAAAACAAAACAAAAAAACGGTGTAGGATAGGCAAAATTATGCTGCAGTAACCAAGAACCTCATAATCTCAGTAGTTTGTTCTTTCCTCATGCTACATGTCCATCACGTGTCAGCAGAGGAGCTCTCTCAGGAATCCAGACTGGTAGAGCAGGCCCCATTCTGAATATGTCAGAGGAGAAAAAGAATGTGGTGAGGTGCACACTGGCTTTTAAAGCTTACAACACGTATTACACTACTCATATCTCATTGGCTAAAGCAGGTCACATGGCCACACCAAACTCTACCATAAGCCAGAAAGGAGAGAGCACTTAATGGCAACACAAAGCCAACAACTATAGTAAAAGGAAAAATAAAGAGGTTCTGAATGGTGTTATAGAATAGAAGAATGAGTCAATCTGACCGGAACATAGGAGTCCTCAAGAAGACCAGTGCCACTTAAGCTGAACCTAGAAGGGTTGTATTAGATGAAGGATGTAGAATGAGAAGCTAATCTAGGCTGAGTAACATGATAAGGTACTTGGAGGCAGGAGGCATCCAGGGTGTCCAGAAAATGAGAATCAGGAAGTACACAGAAAGTCCAGATGGACACAGGACAGAGAGGAACCTGAGAGGTAGACTGGAGTCACACCATTCCGAACATAATTACTACACAAACCAATTTCAATTTGGAAAGGAGGAGACCACTGCAAATATGTTTTGTGCATTAATAACAATATTTAAGCAGCTTGATCATTTTTGAGTGATGTTATCTACATTAAATGCTCTCACATCAATTCTTACAAAGTACATTATAAATATCAGTAAATTGAGGCCTAGGTCACAACACAGGGAAGGAGTGGGCTTGAATTCCAATTTCATACTATGCTCACTAAATCACTTTGCAAAGACATAACTCAAACTGCGTTTTATTAATCATTCAATAAATATTTCCTGAATGCCACTGTAGTCGGTGCTAGGGATATACTGATGTATAAGTCTGTAATTCTAAGTGAGTTAAAGTATCCTTGAGAGCAGACAAGCAAAAAATACAATGTGCTTAGGGATGTATATATCAAAGAGTAAGCATAGAAAAGTAGAGAAGCAATGCTGAGAACTTTCAAGAAGCTATTGGGAAGCTACTGAACCAAGGCAGTGTTAGAAGGGATGCAAAGGAGAGGATGGGTAGGGAAGCAAATCAAGGAGATGGGATCAGCCACCTGGCAGGCTAGCAGAAACAGTGGTCAGGGAGGGGAACAGTTCCCAGGGTGGGTCTGGGAAGAAACCAGGAAGGGAAGCCAGTGGGGAGAGATTAACCGTAGGCTCAGGGATCATGCCTCTTGTGTTCACAGCGCCTGACACATAGCGGGGTCTAATGAGTAACTGCTCAGTTGACGAATCCTTCCATCTCACATAGAGTTTTAGGCAGCTTCAGATATCTATCAAGAGGTTGGAAACTGCAGTCTGGTGCTCTGGAGAGAGGGTAAAGCTGAAGACATGATTTGGAAGTTACAAGGTCAAGACCACATCAGTGCCAAAGTCAAAGGTGATGGCTTCATTCTCATCAACTTGCCTTCACCGTTTCAGTACTCTCAGTGACCTCTGCATTCCTGTGTTTCCTTCTCTTTGTGATCATCCTTAAAATATCCTCTTAAGTTATTCATGCCACATACTCCCTTCCTGATTGTAGTATGCCCTCAGGTACCATCCTTTTAATCCATGCCCTTTCTGTCCAAACTGAGGCATTCTGCTCTGGAGCATGTTCTTTCTCCTTAGGCCAGGAAGATGATATGTTGTGAAATGACAATGGTATATTTTATTCCTCCAATAATGAACACACATGAATTAATCCTTTCTTGCCAATTAGCTCAGGATTATTATTATCTCAAATGTTTGTGTTTACTCAACTAGTGGATTTGACAAAACTAGTATGTTAAGTGTTAATGCTTGAGAGAGTATTATTTTTTTTTTGAATCAGTCTCACTCTGTTGCTCAGGCTGGTGTGTGTGGCACACTCATGGCCACTGTACCCTAGACCTGCTGGGCTCAGGTGATCCTTCTGCCTCAGTCTTCCAAGTAATTGGAACTACAAGCGCACACCACCATGCCCAGCTAATTTTTTGATTTACTGTAGAGATGAGGTCTCACCAAGTTGCCCAGGCTGGTCTGGAACCTGTGAACTCAGGTAATTCTCTCACCTTGGCCTCCCAAAGTGCTGGGATTATAGGCATGAGCCACCGCTCCTGGCCAAGAGAGTATATTTTAACAAAATTATATAATTTATAGAAAAGGGAATTTATCATCCATTATAAATCCCTGAGATACAGTTCTACCTCACATAACACAGGAAGACATCAGATGCTTAAACATCTAAATATAATCAAAGTTTAAAAATTCTGATGTGTTTGAAAAGATCATACAGAATCAGCATAAATAATTTTAAATATTTGACCTTATTTTAATGTCATTAAGGAGGACTGTCAAATTTCAAATTTTTAAGTTGTTCAAGCAATTTGGAACAATCCTTTCTCAGGATGTGGCAAAGCATTGCCATTTCCTTGAAGTGAGGAAGGCGGTAGGCAAAAAGGTGTGGACCAGCCTGGGATTTCCACTGGGGTAAGGCAGGAGCTGGGCAGACACAGCTGCAGAGGCTTACCATGGGGGATGTACAAACCAGCAGGGGAGAAGAAACCCAGATTCCCTGGGAGCTTCCGCGTGGCAAGTGAAGAGAGATGGATGAAGAACAGTCAGGCAGGATTTTCTGGATTCAAGGCGGCAAGCAGACAGGACTGAAGAAGAATAACCAGTCCCCAGGTATCTGGTTAGGTATCAGAGGCCCAGGATACTGAGGAAAGTGACAAACAAGAGCATGACAAAGATCCAGTTCTCCAGCAATCTGGAAGAGGCCTTAAGGAAACTTAAAAATGGAATGCGCAGTAGCATGGAAGTGGGGAAAATAGCAAAGCCCATAGGTGGAGTGTTTGGGAATTGAGAGAGGGACTAGATTTATCTCCACCCGAGTCACTCAGGAACTGAGCCAGAACAAAGTCTGCAGGTAGAGGATGCAGTGGAGTTAAATATGGTCTGTGACGTGGATACTGCGGAGGCAGGGAGAAAAGGACTGACACAAACTCACAGAATGATGGTTTCTAGATTACTGACTGAAGCTAAAGTTGACTCAGTTTATAAGTGAACACAAGATATTCTTTTAAACCTAAATACTAATGTTAATGGCACAGAGTAATCATTTCTTAGACTGAATCACAGAATTTTTGACATATAATGTAAGAAATATGGCCTAATTAATATGGCCATATTTCTTACTTGCGCATTTCTCCAAAAGTTGCAACCTTTAGTGATTCCATTTGCAAAAAAAGATAATATAGCAGTTTTATGATAATTATCACATTTTTTTCACTCACTTGAATTTGATCTAAATTGCTAATTTAGGCACGGCACTGTGGTTCAGCCTGTAATTCCAGCACTTTGGGAGGCTGAGACGAGAGGACTGCCTGAGCCCGGGGGTTCGAGACCAGCCTGGGCAACTTGGTGAGACCTTGTCTCTACAGTAGAATCACAAAAAAAACTAGCCAGGCATGGTGTTGTGTGTCTGTGGTTCCAGCTACTTGGAAAGCTGAGTTGGAAGGATCGCCTACGCCCAGCAGGTCGAGGCTGCAGTAGACGTGAGCATGCCACGGCACTCCAGCCAGGGTAACAAACAGTGAGACTCCAACTCAAAAATAAATAAATAAATAAATTGCTAATTTAAATAAGATGGAGGGAAGCCTACTTTTCCTTATCTACGGAATGTCCAGGGATTAGATAATATCCCTTAAAGCATGTATGGGCACATATTTCAAAAAAATAAAAAGCTCTCCAAAGTTCTGAATTTCAGAACTACCTAAATGTTAAGCCATAGAAACAAAAGAATTGAAAGTATAGGAATGTATTATACTTAAAATTCCTTCTGCAAATTATACCTAAAACAAGTAGAAAAGAAGTAACAAAGAGCAAACATCAGTGAAATTGAAAAAACACAAAATTAACAGAGTCAAAACCTGATTCTTAGAAAAGATTAATAAAATAATATCACCAGAAATACTAAAAGAGAAAGGGCAGAAGTGATCAATATCAAGAATGAAAGAAGAGACATCACTACAAACCCTACAGACATTAACAAGGATAAGGAAATGTTAAAAAACATTATGCCAATAAACTTGACAACTTAAATGACACATATAAATTCTTTGAAAGATACGAATTTCATAATTCATATACACACAGAGAGTCTTGACAGTTCTACATGTACAAAACGGAATAATCAAAAACTTTCAACAAAGAAAACTAAACCCATGTGGCTTTGTCAATGAATTGTAACAAGCATTGATCAATTCAAAACAATCCCAATAAAAATTCCAACAGGCTATTTTATATAAGTGGACAAACTGATTCAATCTTTTAAAAGAAACAAAGTTCTAAACTAACCAAGACAATCTGCATCCATAAGTTCCCCATCCATGGATTCAACCAATCTTGGATCATAAATATTAGAAAAAAACTGCATATGTACTAGACACATACAGACTTTTTTCCTTGTCACTGTTCCCTAAACAATAAAGTACAATTATTTACATAGCATTTACATTGTATTAGGTATTATAAGTAATAAAGAGATAATTTAAAGTATACTTTGTGCTAAGGTTATATATGACTATATCAAAGACTTGCATACCCACGAATTTTGGTATTTGCAGGTGGTCCTGGAACCAATCCCCCCAAGATACCAAGGGATGACTGTAATGTCAATCTTAAGTTCATCTGGAAGATACAGGAAGAATAAATGCCTCCTAACTCACTTTATGAGGTAAACACAACTGATACCAAAATTTGACCCAAAAAATTCAAGAAAATTATAAACAAATAGCCCTAATGAACATGGATGCGAAAATTCCCTAACAAAAATTAGCAAACCAATCTAGAAATATATAACTAAGTGGAGTTTATCCCCAAAATGCAAAGTTTACTTAGTTAAAAAAGTAAACCTTAATATTAACAGAATAAAGCAGAAAAACCATATTATCACCAATAGATGCAGAAAAAGGGTTTAACAAAATTTAACACCCATTCATGACAAAAGCTCTTTAAAAATTATGAATAGAATGGAAAATCCCAAACCTGATTAAAGGCAGCTATGAAACACCTATAGCTAAAATATTTAATGCTAAAATACTGAGTGTATTCCCTTTGTGATGAAGAACAAGGCAGGGATATCAGTTTTATTTTTCTTCAGATTAGAGGTCTTAGCAGTGCAATAAAGTAAGAATAAAGAAATGAAAAGCATAAAGTTTGGGGGAAAATAAGTAAAACTGTCTCTATTCACAGATAATATTTTTGTTTATATAGAAAATACTAATTATTCTACAAAAAGATTAAAAATAAGTATAACAAGATGCAAAATACAAGATCATATCCAAAAATCAATTGTATTTTTATGTACTAGAAGAATCAATTGGAAAACAATTTTAATACCACCTATGACAGCATCAAAAAAATATAAAGTATTGAATAAATAAACAAAAGCTATGCAGTTCCTTTACACCAAAGATTATAAATGTAGATATAAAATATTAGAGAGAAATTAGAGAAGATTTAAATGAAGAGATACATCATGTTTTTGAATTTGAAAACAATATTATTAAGATTTTAATCCTCCCAAAATTGGTCAATTTGTTGTAATCCTAATCAAAATTTCAACAGGTTTTTTCATAGATATTGACAAACTGATTGATCCAAACATTTATAAGGAAGTGCAAGAGTCCTAGGATAGATAAAACAATCTTGTAGAAACAACAAACTTAGAAGACTCACATTATTGATTTCAAGATATACTATAAGGCTGCAGTAATTAAGACAGTGTGGTATTGGCTTAGGGATAAACAAATGTGTCAATAAACCGAAGTCTAGAGGTCAAGTAACTTGCCCAAAATCATGTGGCTAATAAGTGGTAGAGATGGGATTTATATTTCAGCAGTCAGCTTCTAGAGTTTCTGTTTGTAGCCACTACCCACACTGCCTCTCCACCAAACAGTCTCACTAAAAATCAATACTTCCCACAGACTTCTTCCTAATAAAACATCCTGAAAAATGAGGATGGATAAAAATGAGGATTGAGGCAAGACCCTTCACCAGCAAAAAGATTACAAGTCGCTGAAGCCTCAGATGATTGTTAGCATTTTTAGCAATAAAGAATTTAATTATGTGCATTTGTTAGGTATAATGATATTACACACTTAATAGACTACAATATAATATAAGCATAGCTTTGTATACACTGGGAAACCAGAAAATTCATGACCACTTTTACTGCAGTGGTCTGAAACCAAAACCTCAATATCTCCAAGATATACCTGTATAGAAAAATCATGATGCTTTAATTTATTTGCTTAAGGTGCATGTGTGGATCTGTGTCTCAAGCAGATAAGACATGATTATTCACATTACTAGAGGTAAGAAAAGGTTAGGTTAGAGAGAGTTCTCCATGCCTGATCATATTAATTTCTCTCTTCTTTGAGCCCCTAAGGTTGTTACTGTCTACACTAGCCCCTTGCTACTCAAAGCGTGGTCTTCAGACCAGCAGCATGCTCAGTAGGTATAGCTTATTGTAACTGAAGAGCTTTAGGCCCCACCTCAGACCACCAAAACAAAAACCAAACCCTCACTCAATATTGGCTCTTTAAAAAGACAGATGATAAAAACACGAGTTTCACTTGAAGTGGGAATATAACTATTTCATTTTCTCTTTAAAAAATAGATTATCTGAAGAAATAGGTCATTGAGCTTCTTTATGCTCCTATTGTGTTATTTTGAGCATAATGAGTAAAGACTGAATAGAATAGGGAAATTCAGGAGGAAATATTTTCTCTCAGTCATTTTTAGAAGCCATTAATCAGACTGACTCCTAAGGGGATTTCTTTTGGTTAAAATTAGATATAGATACAGAGAGAGAGAGAGAGACGCCATATATAGATATATGATATCCCAAGATTTTTATTTATATGCCAGATTAGTTTTATATCATACCTGCTTTTTCCTTCAGAATTTTTTGAAATCTTTGTCTCCTTAAACTTTTTTGGATGGAAAAGTATATGAAATGAGGTACCTATAGAAACCTAGAAGAAACTTAGTTTATTCTTAGTTTAGTCTTTTTGCCTCAGCATAATCATTAGAAAGCATTTAGACATTCTACTGCAGGCCTAGTGGCAGATCTCCATCAGATGCAAGACCAGGACAGCCCAACCTTTCAACTTATGATTTAGCATAATAATCTCTAGGAAACTTTCAGGTTCCTTGTCAAGATGGAAGGTCAAAGCCATAAAAATGATAATAATACCACCTTTGGTGAAGGAGTTTTGGGATTGCAAATGTCTAACAAAGTCTCTTACAGGAAAGCCCTCTTCCCTTGTCTCCACCCAGCTAACCCACCACCTGAGGGCATGAGATGCTAATGTCAGGTGATCTCAAGAGCTAAGACTCCTGTGACTACAATCAACATCAAAGACCCACAACCCTGGACGTTCCTTCAGGCCAAAATCCCCCTACACAAAAGCCCTGAAAAATACCCACTTCGTGGTCCTTTGAGGCCACACTTACCTCTGATTGTCGGCCCTCTTTTCCAATCTGTGAAAAGTGAATAATAAACTTTACTTCTTTCTACTTTCTTATTTGGTTGTAATCTTGCATTATTCCTGAGCCTTAGCCAGGCTCGGTGGCTCAGCCTGTAATCCCGCGCCTTGGGAGGCTGAGGTGAATGGATTGCCTGAGCCCGCGGGTTCGAGACCCGCCTGGGCAACTTGGCGAGACCTCATCTCTACAATAAATAAAAAATTAGCCGGGCATGGTAGCACGCGCCTGTAATTCCGGCTACTCGGAAGGCTGAGGCGGAAGGATGGCCAGAGCCCAGCAGGTCAAGGCCCGCTCCCAGCCACTGCACTCCAGTCTGGGCGACAGAGTGAGACTCCAACTCAAAACAACAACAACAACAAAAAAACAATTCCTGAGCCTTAGCTGCAGTTCCTAGCCCTGGCCCACCTTGCCTCAGTTGATCCTTTCAATATATCTTTATTTGCATAATTTTATCTTGTACTCAATGTTTTTAATACATTTGGATAATGAAAGTATCTCATCGGGATTTTGGTGCTAACAGTTGAGGTCCACTGATAAGTATGTCCATGAAATAGAAATCATGTAAATTCCACAGAAGCAACTTCTTAAGCCAAATGAGGAAGCTATACATCCCCTGGAGGCACACGCTCACTGCAGGGTGTGGCAGGATGCTTGGCCATGCTTTTAAATTGGTCCCCATCATCTTATTCTCTAGGATACTTGAAGTAAATGTGTGTTTGGTAAGAATCACTCTCCATGCTTCTTTTGTACTTTCAAGAAGCTTACATTCTAGTTAAAGTAGTAAAACCAACCTAGAAAAACAGTTGACAAAATAATACTACATAGTAGAGAATGACATGGTAAAACCCTGAGATGAAGGACACAAATGCGAAAGGAGTTTAAAGATGAGTGGACCAGTGGGAGTTGGTGTGGTCAAAGAACAATTAATATTGACTAATGATTCCTCCTTTACAGTATTAACAACCTGAAAATACTCAGTTGCTGTCACACAGCTGAGGGCCAGTCCTTGTACCAGAACCTACTGAAGCCACAAATCATCTCCAATGACCCTCCTTAACAAAACACAACTATATTACACTTGTCATATAAGAACACTTAGGCCTTTTTACTGTTCAAGTTAATCACTGAGCTCACTAAACATAAGTGGCCTGGACTTCACTCCACTTAGAGGAAAAAGGGACATTATGCAGGGGCTGTCGGACACAAGAAGCTTTAACACAGAAAATATTAAGCAGACAGTATCCTTTACAGGCGGTCTCAGGACCAGTCCATTTACAGAATCCAGACATAGTGGGAGGGGCTTGAGTTAAGGGGAATTGAGTTGACCCTTCCTCTTCCTTTCCTCTTTCTCCACTCCAACTGTTTCTGCCAAAGAAGAGTACTGAGAACTGATGCTCTAATGGTGAAACCACGTGGTCAGCTAGTGGTCAAATTAAGACTCTTACTATGAATAGCTTGTATAATATAGGATAAGACATTCAAGAACAGAGAAGAGTGATGGATAGGAATCCATGAATTAATATCTTTAAGATGTTCCCCTGTGAAGATATCTCCTCCTATCTAGCCCACCACCTGGGGCATGAGATGCTAATGTCAGGTGACCTCAAGAGCTAAGACTCATGTGACTACAATCAACATCAAAGACCTGCAGCACAGGACACTCCTTGGGGCCAAAATCCCCCTACACAAAAGTCTTTAAATATACCCATTCTGTGCCCCTAACAGGCCTCAGTGGACATCCCAGCTCCCCCATTGCATGCGTATATATATATATATATATATATATATATACACACACACACACAGACTCTCTGTAATTAACAGACTATTAAATGGTGGTTGCAGCTAGATTTTAAAGACTGTTAATAAGGAAAATATAAGGCCTGGCTCGGTTTCTCAGTCTGTAATCCTATGCTTTGGGAGGCCGAGGTCAGTGGATTGCCTGAGGCTGCGGGTTCGAGACCCACCTGGGCAAATTGGCGAGACCTCATCTCTACAATAAATCAAAAAATTAGCCGGGCGTGGTAGCGTGAGCCTGTAGTTCCAGCTACTTGGAAGAGTGAGGCGGAAGAATCACCAGGGTATGCTAGCTAATCTTTCCTAGCCTCTCAATTTATCTGTGAGATATTGGCAAAACGAAATTTATATGAGATAAGTTATGGAATGTGCTTAGCACACAGCTGGCAAAATGGAAAATGCACAGTAAGGGTCAGTTTTCATGTTTACTGGATGAGGCAAGTCAAGGGGCCTAGCCAAAGAGCCATTTCAGGGAAACCAGTGACAATGACTGCTCCATGAAGTGTTGAACTGTCAAGTAAAGACTTTTCTCTTAGTGGACAGAGGGAACTATTTCTCAGTGGGCTACTGAGGGGCTGAGATAGGGGCAGAAGAGAAAAGACCTAGGCTGAAGTTCCGGCAGCGTTCCAGGCATAAGAGGCAGGGAGGGGCAGAGATTCTACCACTGCTTCCCCACCTGCCAACACCTCCCCTCTCTCCAGTCGTGTTCATTCTTTTCAGCATCTTCCTGGAAGTTCACACAACACTTACATATAGTCACCAGCCACATTCAACTCCAAGGACAGCTGGGAAATGTAGTTTTCCAGGGGCACAATGCTTTCCTGAGAAATAGTGGGGGTCTGTTGCTAAGGAAGAAGAGAATAGATATTTGGTAGGCAACTGACCGTCTCTTCCACAGTACTTGAAGTATAATTGCCTACGTCGGATGTGTGTGAGGAAGTTCGACAGGATTAGTATCCACAGTAATCATTTGCCTTCCTTGAACTGTGGGAAAAAATTAAATATACATAGATATGCAAACATAATGTATATTTTCTTTGAAAGGAGGATTGTCAAAAGTAGTTATTATATGCTAGTACCAAAAATTAACTAATATTTACCTTGCACCTTTTCAGGAAAACAAAGTTGAGCTGTGCTGTATTAGCTGGTTCTCCTCCCCTCTATTGCCCCCAAAGTATTAAAAGATCAAAAATTTTAAAACAATCATTTATTTTAAAAGCCAGATATAGGAGGCCAGGCTCGATGGCTCAGCCTGAAATTCCAGCATTTTGGGAGGCTGAGGTGAGTGGACTGTCTGAGCCCGCAGGTTTGAGACCAGCCCAGGCAACTTGGCGAGACCTCATCTCTACAATAAATCAAAAACTGCACGCCTATAGCCCAGGCAACTTGGCGAGACCTCATCTCTACAATAAATCAAAAACTGCACGCCTATAGCTCCAGTTACTCCAGCTACTTGGAGGCTGAGGCAGAAGGATCGCCGGAGCACAGCAGGTTGACGCTGGGGTGGCCGTGAGTATGCCACTGTACCCCAGAGTGAGACTCCAACTCAAAATAAAAAAAGCTAGATCTATAACTTCAAGATTTATTTATACATTAAGTGATTGTTTCCTTTTTATAACTCCTATATCATTTGACAACAAAAATAATAACTGCTTCCAATAATCTTTGTGTTCTAATAACATGTCTTTTTAGAAATCCTAAATTTCAATCTCCTTAAGTATAAGATCCTTGTAAATAATGTCTTATATGTCTATGTCTATATTTCTGTACCCAGCAGAGTATTTGGCATTAAAAAAAAAATACTGCAAGTATTTAAAGTATTCTTTTTAGATACTTATTTTTTAACAGTAATTTTTTTCATTGAGATGTAATTTATATACAGGAAAGTTCACCCTTGTAGTATACAGTTCTGAGAGTTTTGAAACACCTGGGGTCATGTAACCACTACCACTGTAATCCAGATACACAACAGTTCTATCACCCCCAACATTCCCCTTTGCTCTTTGAATCTGGCAATTACAAGCGTAGCTGCTTTAAACATTTATGTACCAGTTCTTGTGTGAACACAGATATGTTTTTACTTCACTTGGGTAAATATCTAGAAGTGGGATTGCTGGCTCAGCAGATACTTATTCAAAGCCCCAAATCAAGAGTTAGCTTAGCTCTCAAGTTTTTATTAAGCATTTTGACAGTCATCCCCAAAGATCTGCATAATGACTTACTAAAAAGAGAAATTGGCACCAATACTGTAGAAGACTGCCTAGGGGCATTAATAAAGTAGGCTAGAATTGAAGGGACAAAATATATCAAGACCCATTTTTCATTCTGCCCAACATAATAGGAATAAGAGGAAATATTAGATGTTGAAAGGGGACAAGGAAATATATGGTTTTAAGATTAATGTTTTCCCATTTCCCACTGTAATTTATATTCCTATTACTCCTTCTACAAATCACATTTCTGAACTTTTAAAAGATTGAAGAAAATGAGGGTGACTTTGGGAGTTCCAGGTGCATTCTGATGGCTCTTCCTGTGGAAGCTTCTAAAGAAGAGTATTCTGTAATAAATGCTACAATAAGTCTCCAAGAGATCTGTTGGGATTTTCTGAGTTAGACAAGACATATTACTCCTTCATAGAATCAGAGCTAAAAGGAAACTCAAATATAATCTCATCTCTCCCTCTCGTCTCACAGATTTGAAGAAAACCAAAACCAGAGAGGAGGAACGACTTGCCCCAGGGCAAATGCTACTTTGTGGTATAACCCAGGGCTAGACTTCATAAGGGGAAGAAAAAAGGAAGGGTGGATGTTAGTGAATCTTCAGTCTAGTTCTCTTATGTATCTTCTGTTCTCAATGACTCTAGCATGCAGGCTAACATCAGAGTTATAATGTTTACTTTATCCAGGGACATGGGGAAAGAACAAACAGGGGTACCTGTGTGGCTATGTTTGTTTAAGGTAAATATTGTATTACAGTACCCCAGCCATTCTTCCTTCTAATTATAGAACACACTGATTGGAACTAGAAATGGGGACTGATCAACTTCAGAGTTTTCTCTGTTGAAGAACTACATTAATGATAAATAATCTTGTATCAGAGACACAAAAGGAAGAGGTAATACTGCTACATTTCTTTTAATTTTGAAGGTACATAGATTTCAGTGAAAATTAGGACTCATTCTCATCTTGGTAAACTGTAACTGAAATCTCTAACCGGGCCAGGCGCAGTGGCCCACGCCTATGATCCCAGCACTTTGGGAGGCCGAGGTAAGAGGATTGCCTCAGCCTGGGCAACTTGGTGAGACCTCATCTCTACAATAAATAAATGTTTAAAAATTAGCCAGGCATGGTGGTGCGAGCCTGTAGTTCCAGCTGCTTGGAAGGCTGAGGTGCAAGGATCACCTGAGTCCAGCAGGTGGAGGCTGCAGAGGCCCGTGAGCATGCCACTGTTCTCCAGCCTCGGTGACAGAGTGAGACTCCAACTCAAAAAACAAACAAAAAAAAAGAAATCTCTAATTGGACAGAATGTGGTCACCTCCCCGATAAATTATCTTGAAAGGAGGTGAGAAAAAGACCCATTTGAATGAGCATACCAATGGGACTATAACTATGCTGTTATTTCCTGATCAGACATTTACTCACCACATCATCTGTGTTCCTAGGCACAGCTCCAGGAGAAGCAGCAAATAAGGTTGAAACATCCCGTTCTGAATTTATCTCTATACTTATTATATTTCTGTAACCTTTATTCAGAAGAAATGCTAATGGTGACACGACAACTTAGGCTTGTGGCTGTTTGCTTCAAAGTTTAAAAATTAAATTACAAATGATTATTACACATTAAGGGGTCCTGATACTGATACAGATGTGACTAATCAACTGTGGGAAAGCCTGGTGACAAGTATTAAAACATAGCCAATCTTTTGCTTCTAAGTTGATTAAAATTTATGTCCTTGGCTTCCAAATATATATATATATATATATATATATATCTGAATGTCATGATACAAGTTCAGAATAGGCTCTCCAGCCTTGAAATGGGCAGTGGCAAGGAAGAGCATATGTGGTAGTGTAACATAGACTAAAGTATAAACCACGTAACTGTTGCTTATATTTCCCTCTCACTGGAAATTTATTCTATGATTCAGAGTACAACTCGCAGTTAGACTGCTTCCCCCTCCACAATGAATCTAAAATTACCTAAAACAGTTTCTGAGCACAGTAAAAATTAACCTGATAAACTCAATAGTATATCGACGAAAACAATACATACACACGTGGAAAAACAGTGGAAGAGAAAATTTTATAAAATGGATGAATTGTCATGGTACCCACAGCAAATTACCCAATTTGGCTTTCAGCTGGCTCATTAGAAATGACTGCCCACTATTCAATCTTTCCTATTAAGATCACTAGTAATTTATGTGTGTGTGATGTTTTTGTTTGTTTGTTTGTTTGTTTTCTTTTTAGAAAGTAGGATTTATTGAGAGGACAGAAAAGCTCCCACAGTGGGAGGGGACCCAAAGGGGTTGCCCCATGTGTTTCAAAATACATAAATTAAGATTACTGGGGTGGGATTGGCAGTTGAGGGAAACTGCTGAGGAGGGAGAAGCATACCTCATCAACAAGGGTACCTGCATAATTAATGTTTGTACACCTAACCCTGAATTGTACCCCACATCTTTATAATAAAAAAAGATTATCTAAGCAATATCTTGCAGAGACATTCTTTGAACAAATATTTATTGAATGCTAACTATCCTTAGATCTCTCTTGTTAGACAAATGTACAGGTTACCTTTACATTTTCATCATTTAGAGATAATACAATGTGTATATGGTTTTTCAAAACTACGATGGAATCCCACTACACATACATACACCATGAAGTTCATTCTAATTTATTTGTCCAACAGCCAGAGAAGTCAGGCAATACTTGTAGATATTCTGTGCTCTAAAGCTTTTCTTGTATTATTGACTGAACATCTAAGGTAAGAGAAAGTGCTAGTAAGAAAAACAGCATGTATGTTGGAGTTAAACAAATCTGAGTTCAAATTCCTTCTATTCTACTTTTTAGTTACAGGACCATGTCTGGACCTTGGTTTCCTCATCTGTGGAATTAGAATATTAACTCCCTTCAGATTATTGTTAGGATTAAATTAAATAAGGCAATCCTGCAAAGCACCTAAGACAGAGTCTGGCACATGACAGTGGTAGAGAATATTCAGAGAAGGCAATGAATTCATGGCCAAGTTCTCAAAAGCAAATGCCGCAAAAGCTAAGATTGATTGGGACCTTATCAAACTAAAAAGTTTTTGCACAGAAAAAAAAAAATCAGGATGTTAAAGAAACGACCTATAAATGGGGGAAAATATTTGCAAGTTATGCATCTGACCAAGGCCTAATATCCAAAATCTACAAAGAACTCTAACAAATTGACAGGAAAAATAAAATAAAATAAAATAACCCCATTAAAAAATAGGCATAAGACATGGGCAATTCTCCAAGGAAGTCATTCAAACAGCCAACAAACATGAAAACATGTTCAGCCTCACTAATCATCAGAGAAATGCAAATTAAAACTACAATGTGATACTGTCTAACATCAGTAAGGATGGCTATCATTTAAAAAGTCAAAAAACAACAGGTGTTAGCAAGACTGCAGAAAAAAGGTAATGTTTCTACACTGTTGGTGGAAATGTAAGCTAGTTCACCCTTTGTGGAAAGCCATGTGGCATTTTCTCAGAGAACTAAAATTGAGCTACCATATGACCAAGCAATCCCACTTCTGGGAATATACCCAGAGGAACATAAATCCCTCTACCAAAAAGACACCTGTACATGTATGTTCATTGCAAGACTAGTCACAATAGCAAAAACATGGAACCAACCCAGATGCCCATCAAACGTGGATTGTGGATAAGGAAAATGTGGTACATATACACGATGGAATATTATGTAGCCATAAAGAAGAACAAAATCATGTCCTTTGCAGCAATATGGATGCAGTTGCAAAGTGACCTATCACAGAAACAAAAGTGAACTATGATACTAAGGGAATTATCACAGGAACAAAAATATGAACACTGCGTGTTCTCACTCATAAGCAGACCCTGATCATTGGTCACATGAGCACAAAGGTGGGAACAACAGACGCCGGACACTGCTAAAGGTGGGAGAGAGGGAAGAGGGATAAGGGACTCACAACCACACACTGGGTACCAGATTCACTACCAGAGGAGAGAAGCCTTGCTAGAAGCCCAAAACTCACCTGCATACAATTTACCTATGTAGTAAATCCTTACATGTACCCCCCAACTCTAAAACAATTAAAAATTTAAAAAAGAAAAGCCAATGCAAGCATTGAAGATACAATATCAGGTGGGCCAGTTACATTGCATCCATGTCAATTTTGGAAGGCACATTATTTCAAAAGTCCACCATTAGCACCTGCTAAAAATGGACTTTTTTTTTTTGTTTAGGCAAGTATTTTCTACAAACTATTTGTTAGAATAAAACCACAGTACTGAAGGAAACAAGCAGAGAGAGAACATATGAATGAAAAAAGACAACAGATGATTAATGTAAGAAAGAATAAAAAGCAAAAAAAAAAGTAGGCCTACCTAGTTTTATTAAGAAACATAATAAGTAAGTGGCAAAGGGGGTGGGAGGATGAGGAAGGGAACAGAAAGTCAATGTTACTAACCATCAGATTTAGCATTAAGTCTATGGAACTCCAGCCAGTCAGAAAGGACTTTCATTTTCATTGGCTACATGAAAATGGAAATTGATAATGTATTTTTAAATGATAGCCATTAAAACTTTAGGAGTAATCATTTTCAACTTCTGAAATGAGATGTTCTGAAAAATTTGGTGTTATTTATTTATTTATTTTTTGAGTTGGAGTCTTACTCTGTCACCCAGGCTGGAGTGTAGTGGCATGCTCACAGCCCCTGCAGCCTCGGTCTACTGGGTTCAAGCAATCCTTCCACCTCAGTCTTCCAAGTAGCTGGAACCACAGGCATGCTAATTTTTTTATTTATTGTAGAGATGCGGTCTCGCCAAATTGTCCAGGCTGGTTTCGAACCCGTGAGCTCAGGCAATCCTCTCACCTTGGCTCCCAAAGTGCTGGTTATAGACTTGAGCCACCACGCCTGGCCTTGTTCTTATTTTTTAAAATCCAATTAATGTTCATCACCATTTCACAACAAAATAAGTGCAACAATAACACCTTTTGGAATTTCCAATAATGTTACTGATACACCATTCTATTAGACTGCAAATGAATAGAACCAACGGGAAAGAAAAAAAGTTATTTTGGTGCCAGCCATCTCATCCTCTCTATTGCCAACCTTGGGATATCTCAGATTTATTAAATTTCAAGGAAGTTATATTTTCCTCTGATGTGGTCTTAGGATTTCTCTCTGGAAAGTGGCTGTCAATTCCAGTTATAGGGGAGGTGGTCGTGAGTATTTACAGAGTATCTTTCACGAGATACGTCTTTGCCCTGGTGAACAGCCTAATCCTATGTGTGGACACATCACCAGGTGTCCCTCTCACAGAAAACATGTTTCTACTGGCAGATGCCCTTGTGGTTTTTGTCTGACTTGGGTCCATTCCTGACCAGAAGAGTAGTTAGGGTCGGATGTGATGGTCAGGAGAGACACAGAGGAGGCAGCACATGAAACAACAGAAGCCTAGTATTAATTACAGATCCCAAAGAGGAGATAGCAGCACGACTCAACGAAACAACAAGAATGGGGAGCCATCTGGGACACACACATTCAACAAGTGGATGAAGAGTAAGCAAGCGAGGGAGGACTTATGGGCCTGATCCTTAATTTAGGTCCGGGGGTTACTTATTACTCTTAGACTTTTCCAAGGGCAATGGATTGTCTAGTTTAAAGAAAACACGTGTGAATAGAGAGAGTCTTATCTCCTTGACTCTGGTGTTGACCATTAGGTCTTACCACAGTCAGCAGCTGTGGGGGATATAACCCCTCCCCCCCAAAACCACCACACAGGTGAAGGGAAGTTTTCCCTAGGCCAAAGGAATCCTTGGAACCCTCTGAGCCTCCTCAGGCAGTATCTGCCATGCCTGGAGACCTAAGGGGGCTCACCCGGGGGCAGTTATCTTTCAAGAAGAACCTAAGTCTTCTCATGTTCCAATATCCACCTGTCCTATTCTCTCCAGATCCATAATCAGAGACAGACTCCAACTGCACTGGGGACACATAAAAAGTCAAGCCAGAGAGAAAAAGATTTACACAGCAAAAGAATGGCAATATTTTGTATGCTTACAAACCTATATAAGTTTAACAGGTTTCATTTAGCCAGGATAAACTTGGGAGATCTGTGTAGGAAAAGATTCTGAGGAAAGAGAAGAACATTATTCTAACCTGGGCTTCAGAGACCAGCTGTATAAACAGAGACTGGATTCAATATGGAAGTTCTAGCAACCAGGGGTAATTCTAATTGTTTGCTCCACTTCTTCATTGAAATCTGGACTCAATGATATTTGTCAGAAACTCCCTAGTATAATGGAGAGGAGCACCCTCAAACATTTCAGAGTGATGAAATTTTGGCTCCCTCCTAGGAATCTGCTTAGCCATCCAAATTGTCACAGGATTATTCCTAGCCATACTCTGTACATCAGACACAATAACCGCATTCTCCTCTATAACACAGATCTGTCGAGACATCAACTATGGCTGAATTATCCGAAATATACACGCAAATGGAGCATTCATATTTTGTATTTGCCTATTCATACACGTAGGCCGGGGTTTATACTATGGGTCTTACACCTTCCTAGAAACATAAAACATTGGCATCACCCTATTATTTGCCATTATAGCAACAGCATTTATAGGCTACATATTCCCATGAGACCAAATATCCTTCTGAGTCTCCACCGTTATTACTAATCTTCTATCAGCTATTCCTATGTGTTGTGGATTCAATCTTGTGTAAACTATTCACCTGTACTCCCCAGCTATGACCCCTGAGAAGGTATGGCAGATTTCTCCTCACCACAACCCATGGAGTGGGTAGGCAGGAGGCACAGAAGCAGCACCCGAGCAGTGCCCTGTGGTTGGGCACTGTTCTTGGTGTTGTGGTCTCTGGCTCTCCTAGAAGACCAGTGAATGTCCCAATACCCTTTAATAAATTCCTTGTGGCTTATACTACCGAGAGTGGATTGTTTACAGTCAAGAATTCTGAGACTTCAGTCCAGGGCATTCTCTGCTGCCCTGGGGTGCTTAAGACAAGAGTAGCTTAGAAGGACTGGAACCAGAGACTTGAAAAGGGAGCAGTCCTTCTTGAAGACAGCACAGAGAGAAATTCACCAGGGAAAGGAGATATAGGAAGAACCCAACATAAGAACAAGTTCAGTTCCAAGAGCATGTTTCTAAGTCCAATTTGTTTTAAATCCAACAAAGTTAGCCTAGGTACCCAACTAACACAATAGACTATATAGTACTGTTATGCATTTAACAGGCTACACTAACACCTGGTGGAGATAAATAATACATTTAAAAAGCAGGTGTGTGATGTTAAAATTTATAACTTGAAGGTTCATATGTAGGGGACTTCATTGTACTCAAGGAATAATAAGTAGAGAGGCCACAAGGTCCTTCCATCTCATCTCTGTTGCCAACTTGTGGACATCTGAAACTGATTATACTAGAGAAAGCAGAGGTACTCTACAATGGATGCTCTCAACTAATTCCACCACAGCACTCTGGACAACCACTCCACCTTGTCTTGGCCATAACTATACCCTAAATTGAAAACAAAACAAAACGAAAAAACAGTTGACCTTGAACAACATGGGTGTGAACTGCAGTGATCCACTAATACAAAATTTTTTCAATAAATATCTAGGGAACATTTTTCTGGAGATTTGCAACTATTTGTAAAGACTCACAGACGAATCCTGTAGCCTAGACATACTGAAAAAAATGAGAAAAAAATATCTTATGAACGCATAAAATATATGTAGATACTGCAATATGCAAATATATGCAAATCTACAATAGAAAGTTAAAACTCATCAAAACTCGTGCACACTTACAGACTCTACATGATGCTATCGTGCAGTACTGAATCATAGCTGCATAAAATTAACTGTAGTACACACTGTACTACTGTAGTCATTTTGTAGCCTCTTCCTGTTGCTATTGTGGTGAGCTCAAATGTTGTGAGTATCCACTTAAAATGCATGTGATACTAATCATCTCCTCATGAGCAGTTTGTCTCTCCCGTAAGTTGTGAATTGCAGTAAAAAGTGATCTCTCATATTTCTCTCATATTTCATGATTAATGCAATACCATTAACTTTACATAGCATCATGGGGCCCCCAGGAAGTGCCAGTGCTGATGGTGGAAGTGCTCCCAAGAAGCAGAGAAAAGTCATGGCATTACAAGAAAAAGCTGAATTGCTTGATATGTGCTGTAGATGGAGGTCTGCGGCTGCAGTCGCCCACCGTTTCAGGCAGAAGATCTGTCTTGTGAACAGGTGATGTAATCTTATGGTATCAGTAAATTCATTACAGTACTATAAATGTATTTTCTATTACTTATAATTTTCTTTTTTTTTCTTTTTTTTTTTTCTAGTTAAGAGTTTCTCTCTTTTTTTTTTTTTCCTTGAGTTGGAGTCTCGGGTGCAGTGGCACGCTCACAACCGCTGCAGCCTCGACCTCCTGGGCTCAGGCGATTCTTCCACCTCAGCCTTCCAAGTAGCTGGAACTACAGGCACATGCCACCACACCTGGCTAATTTTTTGATTTATTGTGGAGATGAGGTCTTGCCAAGTTGCCCAGGCTGTTCTTGAACCCGTGGGCTCAGGCAATCCGCTCACCTTGGCCTCCCAAAGTGCTGGGACCATAGGCGTGAGCCACCGTGCCCGGCTACTTATGATTTTCTTAATGACAATTTATCTTTTCTAGCTTACTTCATTGTAAGAATGCAGTATATGATACATATAGCATGCAAAATATGTGCTAACAGACTATCTATGTTAGCAGTAAGGTTTCTGGTCAACAGTAGGCTATCAGTATTCAAATTTGGAGGGGAGTCAAAAATTCTACTTGGATTTTCACTGCAAGATGGGTCAATACCCCTAACCTCCATGTTGTTTAAGGCCCAACTGTATAACACCCAATGGTGTCAAAGTAGGCTTACATATTTACTACTGATGGTACAGTAAAATATTATAACACTTTCAGAAACATGTATGGCAATATGTAGCAAAAGCTATCTTAGTATATACACTCTTTTACCTAGTAATTCTACTCATAAGTATCTATCCAAATTCAACCAAAAAGAGACACATGAGAGTCAGTCGTTTGCTAATTGATTTAAAAGTTTACAACTACATAAAGATCTAACAGTAAGGAAACAGTTAAATAAGTTATGGAATATGAGCATTATACACTAGTATGTAGATATTTAAAATAATTGTTGCAATGTGGACTCACTTAATATTAAAGAAAATAGAATATAAAATAGCATGTATAGTCTTATTATAATGATATCATGATATATATCTATACAGATGATACACACAAAAAAATACCATATTCAATTTTTGGGGTGGTGAAAATATGAATGATTTTCATCTCATTTTCAAAAATCTCATCCTCCTAAAATCTGTTTTTAAAAAATCAAGCCTCAAACATTTTTCAGTGAATGTAATTGTGACAGTTGGTTCAAACAGGCCCCAATTCAGCATAAACTGCAGCTAAGTGTATGGACATTTATCTCTGCACAACACCATAACGTTTGACCGAATTTTTAAAACTAGATTGAGAAAAGATGTATGTCTTTAGACCACCTCCTTATCTAGTTAGATAATCTCCCAAAATCAAATGTAATTTTTCTCCAGATGTGGAAAGGGCTTTTAAAAGTCATGTACAAATTGACTATAAAGTATCACAGAAAATGATTTTTGATGTTCTGAATATTATTTAAAACATTAACTAAAGAAAAGATTTAAGGCCGGCCTCGGTGGCTCAGCCTGTAATCCCAGCGCTTTGGGAGGCCGAGGTGAGCAGATTGCCTGAGCCCAAGGGTTTGAGACCCGCCCGGGTCACTTGGCTAGACCTCATCTCTACAATAAATCAAAAATTAGCCGGGCGTAGTAGCGTGCGCCTGTAGTTCCGACTACCTGGAAGGCTGAGGGAGAAGGATCCCCAGAGCCCAGCAGGTCGAGGCTGTGGTGGCCAGGAGTGTGCCCCCCACTCTAGTCTGGGCGACGGAGTGAGACTCCAACTCAAAAAAAAAAAAGAAAAGAAAAGATTTAAAAGCATAAATTAAAAATCTAGACTTAAGCTAGTTTTTACTTACAATATAATACAGTGTTTCGTTACATATATAACATTTGTAACAAAAAAGAAATTTACATATACATCCATTGCCATGGAATATGAATAATTTATCGTTTCATGAGACAAGAGATTTCTTAGGCATTATAATAAAGCATTGTCCATGTAGGATGTGATACAGTATGATGTGACTTTTATCAGTTATTATTTTCCAATTGACATTATATAGGCATACATACATACACATATTAAGTTCCCTACTTAGGACAGAGCTTGTGGACTCTGACAGCAATACATGCAGCTATAATTTAGTGGACTCTTGCTATGAACTCAGCAGGACACTAAACTCTTTGCAAAGATTATTTCTTTAATCATCCCACTGTTCTAAATCAGGTGCTAACCTTTTCTTCTCTTGACTAATAAGATAGCTGGGGCTCACCACAGGATACACAGTGGATAAGCGGTGGTACAGGTCTGAAACCCAATATTCTCATTAGTGGAGGGTATGGGTTCTAGTCAAGGAATAAGAGGTTTACAAAATGGAGGTGGGGATGGGGATGAGGGATGAATGAAGGTAGGAATGCTAAAGTGTCTTGGAGAAGAGCATGAGAAGATAGAACTTGAAAATAAAACAAAATTCAAGTTGATCTGGTAGAGCTATTTGTAACCCCTTATGATCTGATTAGACACATTCATGATACTTGTTACAGAGAAAGTTGAGAATCAGAAAAAGTATCCAGATGACCAAAGTAATGAACAGATAATCAGTGTTTATGTCTTAGTAGAAGAAGAACAGGGTCTAAGAAATTAAAGGCAGGGCCTTGAACTGGATCAAGGGAAACAAAATAACCTCAATTTAGGAAAATCATCCCTAAGGACTCTTTCTAATATAACAAAATATGTCAATTACTCAAAATCTCATTTTTATCATGCATCCCAATACACAATTTTAACTTTAGAAACACAAAATAATATTTCATAAGATTAAAATAACATTTTGTAAATATTTTTAAAGGTTTTGTCTGCTATTAGGGCATCAAGGAATGGAACTAACCAACAAGTAAGATTAACAATGAAGGAAAATTTGACATTTGAAGTAAAATTTAATATAAGTACAGAAAGATACTTATGAGGTGGTAAATAAAGTATAGCTTAATGAGAACACAGATTTATTTTAAACGTTTTATTATTTTTTGCCAGTTCATCATATAGAATACAATTTTCTTGTCATAAGAGATACCAACTTTTCTGTCACATGTACTGTAAGTAAAAGTAACAAAGATAACTTAATAGTAAACATTTTTTCAAATTAAAACTTTTTTTAAATTTATGCTATACTTCACTATAAAACTTGCATGCTTCTTAGTATTCAAAACAAACTTTAAAACATATTTAGGATTCTCTAACCTTAGTGATGTTTCAGTACTGTCTAGATATAATATTTCAAATTTTTCAGACAGGGAAACTACCATAATCTGGGCATGTCATACTATAGTTTAAGCACCTTGGTAATATTTTAATTCCTATATAAGCCAACTATCTGAGAATGAAGCTATTTCTCATTCTACAGCCACCAGCTACATCTTCTTACCTAAACCACTTTTTTCAAAATCACATGCCATTCATTGGCCTCAGAAGGGTCTGGACAACAATGTGAATGAATGGCTGGCTCGGTGCAAATTTATCATCACTACCAGAAATCTCTCAAGCTTACCACTCAGTCTGCTGTGTGTCCTTGGGCAAGATACTGACCCTGCTGTGTGTCCTTGGGCAAGATACTTACCCTTTCTAGGCCTTGCATGGGGATAACAACAGGTATATACAGTTATGCTCTTGAATCATTCCATGATTAAGTGCTCAGAGTAGTATGGCACATAGTAAGCACTTAACAAAATAAATTGTTATTTTTATTATCCAGTAGTATATCCTCATGTACAGAAAACCATACACTAGCATTACCTTTTTAAATTTTACATACAAACTCTTGATACCAGAGCTAATAACTTCTTTCCTTCCACCCAAAGAATTATAAATAAGCATGGGATTTGAGCCTTCATATTAAGTAACTTGTCAAATGTTTACAAGCAAGAATGAGCCATCTATTATATTCATACAACACTTCCGGCATTCACAAAATCCAAATCATTATTCACATGGCATACAAGCCATAATGCAGCTTATTCCCAAGCACCATCCTCTTATCATGTTTCTATGAAAACACCTTGTTCAGGTTATCTTTCCACATTTATATCCAGGTTGCAAATATTCTGCTGGAAAACTGTGTAGTACATTTGAAGTATTTCCCTAAAGAATTAAAATTATTATATCTCATTTTAGAAAATGACATAGTCACTATTTATTTTTTAACCTTGAATTCTCCTCCAGATGTCTAATATTATAGACACATTTACTTAATTGCTGGGGAAAATGAATAGAAAATACAGGAAGAATTAATAGCCCTTATTAACCACTCACCCCAGCACAGTCCTCCTTGGAAAGGAAGCATATGCATATCTCTGCATTAGAGGGTCAGTTATTTTCCCGGACAGCCAACCATCTATCTGAACAAGTCCAATGCTACAAATATTATTTTTGCCAATGCATTCTAAAAGGTGAGTGATATTAAATCACTCCGGTTTCTGAACTCTTAAACAATCCAACCTAGTAAATTGTTTAGACTTATATGAGATTACAAATGAAAACCATTTCACCATATCTAATTAATTACTCATTTCTAATTACATTTAAATAGATATTATACTAATTGGGTAAAAAGGCATTTAGTTGTGTTATTATTTGTAACAGTGAAAAACTGTAAGCAACTAAATGTCCCTCCATTGGTTAAACACATGTATGTTAGCATCTACATAGATAGATGTCTGGAAGGATTTACATACACCCACTGTGAATAGCAGTGTTGACTTTTGGAAAGTAGAATTAGAATGTGGGAGAAAGAGGCTCATTCCATATATTTCTGTATTATTGAAGATTTTACAACCACATTGTTCCACTTTTTAAATGTTTATAAAGATCCTTCCTTCCTTCCTTCCTTCCTTCGAAGTTTCCTTCCTTCCTTGAACCCTCCTCTCTTTCTCTTCCCTTCCCTTCCTTCTGTCCCTCCTTCTTTTCTTCCCTCCTCCCTTCCTCCCTCCTTCCTTCCCTTCATTCCTAAGGATATTCCAAAAGAACAAGTTAGTGCTATGTCAGATAGAGTTGAGAGAAATTAAAAAATCTTGAACAGTCTTCTCCAGTTCTACCACTGACAAGTTCATGAAACTGTCACCAAAATGGCTTTCCCTGTCTGTTGGCGCTCTCATTCAAAATACCTTCTCAGATTTCATTAATATGGTACCTAAAGAAATTGGATTCCGAACTGTCATTTCTCAGGTGAAAGCACAAAGCATTAATTCATTTTTACTATCATAATTATAAACAATGTAA
Organism: Tarsius wallacei; assembly: GCA_963574415.1. Lineage (NCBI taxonomy): Eukaryota > Metazoa > Chordata > Mammalia > Primates > Tarsiidae > Tarsius > Tarsius wallacei. Next base: position 28,239 of record CAUYQG010154751.1, read on the forward strand.
AGAAAGGTCTTTTATATTTAATATATATATCAATTTTACTCTTTGTAACAATATATTTCTAATTATATTTTACTTTTTCTCTTCCACAATAAAAAGAAATAAGTGGAACTGGACTATGAGTGACTCTAGCATCTCACTCCGAGTGATCAAACAGCCATGATCATAATCATCATTTGGAAATGTAGCCAACTTTAAGGGGTCAGAATTATGGTTCAGTCCAATCTGGGAGGAGGGTAGAACTATATCATCATCCCAGACAGAAGAAAAACCTCTTTTCTTCTCCCTCTTTCTTTCTCTCTTCCTCTCTCTCTTTCTATATTTAGTATAAACTTCAGAGCCTTCTTTAGTAATAAATTTTGACTCATAATAAGCTTTACTGAACTTCTACAAAACCTTCACCTATCATCTTATGCTGATTTTATCCCTTTTTTGAGAATTAATTCTAGTGTTTCACATTCTGACATAACCCCAACAATCAAAACATTTAGGGATTCACAGGTACGCACAAGTGGGAAAGAACTCTTACCCCAACATGTCTAAATGACCCCGAGCAGTTGGAGTGAAAACAGAAAGTCTAGTCAAGTCAATATTTTCACTCTTTGAATGTTTCGGTGATAAACACTTGGCTTATCTGTTGAGAAACATTTTTTCTTTGTCTTTTTTTTTCTCTACAAGCTTAGATTTGAAGATAGAACCACTGATATTTGTTCACATATATTTCTCAATAATTTTATTTAAATAACTTTAGAAAGCCTATTTTGATAGCACTAGAAGTCTGCTATAAAATTATATTATCAAATAATTCATATCTTCAGTTTTAGGACAGCTTCTTTACCAAAGAAAATATCCGTGCCTTCAAGCAAACTTCATTAATAGAACATTTCATGCCAATTTGAAAAATGCAAGCATGAAAAGAGCTCTATCTGCCCCCGGGAATCACTGAGCTGAGGGCAGATAGTCAATAGGAGGTAATGAAAGGACTCTAGTACTCAACAAAACTCATGATGTCCATCTCTCTCACATGGCCAATTACAACATACAAAAGTTAAATGAGGCCCATAAGGACACAGAAAAACAATAATTATGCTTCTGATTTCCAAAGCAAAATCATACTAGAGTCTTGTTTCATTAAAAAAAATTAAATACTGAGAAAGGATGCTAACAGCACACCAAAATTTTTGAGGTATATGTGGAAAATAGAAAGCAAAGGACCCCAAATTAAATGAAACCCAAAGCAAAAATCTGCGATAAAAATACGAGTCCAAACTCAGAGTCAAATAAATATAAGAAGCAGGAGTGGTCTAGAACCTATCAGGATACTTAATTTAATGATTTCCTGCAGAGCAGCTGGACCACTTATAGGCTCCTCTCCATCATTCCACCATTGTAACTCCTCCACCCCCACCCCAAATAATCATCCAGCATGAAAAGATATTGGGTTCCATGCTAAAACCTTAAGATTTGGTTGGGCTTGGTGGTTCAGCCTGTAATCCCAGCACTTTGGGAGGCCGAGGCGAGAGGATTACCTGAGCCCACAGACTTGAGACCAGCCTGGACAACTTGGTGAAACCTAGTCTCTACAATAAATAAAAAAATAAGCTGAGCGTGGTAATGCACACCTGTAGTTCCAGCTACTTGGAAGGCTGAGGAGGAAGGATTGCCTGAACCCAGCAGGTCAAGGTTGCGGTGGCCATGAGTATGCCACTACACTCCAGCCTAGGTGAGACTCCAATTCAAACATAAATAAATAAATAAAACTTTAAGATATGCACCAAATGAAATATGTATCTTCAGGGCTTGGGGACTTTCCTCCTGTGAGTGTTGAGGTAAAAGAGAAACAGGTTAGAGTCTGTAGGTACTCCCAGCCTCACAGGGTGAGGTGGGCTACACAGCTGCATCCAGGCATAAAGCTTCCTTACTGTGGTAATTGTGGTAGAATAAAAGGAGACCCCCCAAAAATAGAGAATAAAACAACTATAACAACAACAAAGTAAATTTAATGAATAACATCAAAGATGTTTTCTTGAAATAGCAATAAAGTAGATGAAACTTTGGCAAGCTTGATTAAGATCAACGCAAAAAAACACACAAATAAGCAATATAAGCAAATATATATACAAGATTTTAGGTGCTTACAACATATAAATATAGTTGAGAATATAGATAAAAGTTTTTCCAGAAAATAAAAGTATAGAAATTGACTTGAGAAAAATAAAATAATTAAATAGAGCAATAATCATAAAAATTATTAAGAAAAACTTCTACCCAACATGAAGGTACCAAGCCCACACAGTCTTATAGGCAAGTTCTACCAAATCTACATTAAAAGGATTCCCTATGTTATTTAAACTATTCCAGAGCAAAGAAATAGATAAGATAGCATCCCAGCTCCTCCTGGTATAAACATGATCATGCTTATAGTTATCAAAACTGGATAAAGACAGCAGAAAATGACAGAAAACCATTCTTACTTGCCAACACTAAATACAATATATAATTGCAGACTGAATCTTAAGAAGAGTATATTAAAAGGATTATATATCATAACCAAGTAAGGTTGTCATAGGAATGCAAGGATAGTTCAATATTAGAAACCCTATTATAAGTATTTACTACTAAAATATAATAAAGATATTATACCTTCTGTTGAAATGGGCCCTGATTGTAGGCTATATATTCCATGAAGGCAGGGTCCATGACTGTCATAGTTATCACTGTATTCCCAGAAACTAGCACAGTCACTCCTTCACTTGCAAATATTTTCTGAGTGCCTGCTCTTGATGTCAGGCACTCTTCTGAGGACAACACTAAGCAAAAACAAAGTCCCTGCTTTCTCAGATCCTACAATCTGGTTTCACAATGAACAATAAACAAATACATACACAAATTTAGGTAGTAATAAGTGCTATGAGTAAAGTTAAAGTACGGTGAAAGAGATACAGAGTGACAAGACATGCCACTTTAAATAGAAAGGTCTCTTATGTGGTGATGGAGGCACAGACATTTGAATGAAGTGACAGAGTAAACCAAGGTCAAAACTAGGGGAGAAGTATTTCAGGCACAGGGAAGGACAAGTACAAAAGTTCTGAGTCAGACGCTTGCTTGGTTTGTCTGAGAAACAGCAAAGAAGCTAGTAAGGCTGGAGCAAAAATGACTGGAACAGAAATGAGGTCAGAGAGGTGGCTGGGGGCCAGAGCCTGCAAGGCCTGGGAAGGAGTAAGGACTTTGAATTATCACTGTAAATACACTGGGCAGCTACTGGAGAGTTGAGAATATAGAAACTGATAAGACATTTAAAATTTTTAAAGGCTCATTCTGGCTACTGTAATTAATAGACTGTAGGGGGGCAAAAGTTGGAACAGGGACATCAGTTAGGAGACTACTGGATAGGCATAGGTGAGAAATTCTGGCTCACACTGGGTGTGACAGGGCTGCCTGCTAAGTGTGTGCTCATTAAGTATTTGTTTAATGAATGATTTTATTCACTTCTTGATTTTATTTTCAGGAAATTTCTATGTGACACATTTGTTAACAGATAAGAAATATCAGTAATTAAGGATCTTACATATAGAATGCATTTTCTATATCTCTATTTTGGTGAAAGACAAAGACAAAAGCAATGTCAAACTTTTTTTTTTTTTTTTTTTTGAGTCAGAGTCTCATTCTGTTGCCCAGACTGGAGTGCCGTGGCATGCTCACGGCCACCGCAGCCTTGACCTGCTGGACTCAGGCGATACTTCCACCCCAGCCTTCCATGTAGCTGGGACTACAGGTGTGTGCCACCATGCCCGGCTAATTTTTTGATTTATTGTAGAAATAAGGTCTCATCATGTTGCCCAGGCTGGTCTTGAACCCGTGGGCTCAGGCGATCCTCTCACCTTGGCCTCCCAAAGTGCTGGGATTATAGGCGTGAGCCACGACACCCAGTCTCAAACTTTATTTTCTAATGCAAATCTTTAATAGAAGGATTGACTAAACACTAACCCACATGCAGAAAATACAAATTTTGTAATACAATATTTCCTAAATTTGGTCATTAGACTAGGAATGGCCAACTCTTTGAAGTCCCACAAGGTTCTCTGGGAGAAAATCATCCTGCAAAAATAACTTTGGGATATGCTAATACCTCAGCTAAGATTGATTGGGTGCTTACCATAAGCCAGTCCTCTTGCAAAAGCCAAGAATATAGACTACATTTCTCAGCTTCCCTTGGAGTCAGCTGGGTGTGGCCATGCAACCACGTTCAGGCCAGTGGGATGAAAATGGAAGTAAGGTGTGCAATTTCCAGGAAGTATTCTTAATGGAAGAGAAATGTTCTTCTTTGTGCCCCCTTTCTCCTCTTGCTGCCTGAAATGCAGACATGAAGACTAGAGTGGGAGCAGCCTACTTACTGGGGACAACAGAGGGACAAGAGAAAAGGGGACCCTGTGCCAGTCATTGGTGGGGGCACTTTATACTTAATCCTGTGAAGTAGATCTTACTGCCCCATTTTATTTATTTGTTTATTTAATTTTTATTTTAAAGTGTGGGGTACAATTCAGGGTTAGGTATACAAATGTTCATTATGCAGGTACCCTTGTTGATGAAGTGTGCCCCTCTCCCCCTGGCAGTTTCCCACTACTGCCAATCCTTTTATTATAGTATTACGATAATTATTGTTCAAGGTCTGCTTATAAGTGAGAACATGTGATACTCAGTTCTTTGTTTCTGTGATAGGTCACTCAGTATTATAGATTCCAAGTCTATCCAGGTTGCTGTGAAGTTCATAATTTTTTCCTTCTTTATGGCTGTGTAATATTCCATCATGTATAAGTATCACTTTTTTTTTTTTATCCAGTCCTCTTTCAATGGGCAGCACAGTTAGTTCCATGTTTTTGCTATTGTGAACAATGCTGCAATAAAATATGTGTGCAGGTATCTTTTTCATAGAGTTATTTGAGTTCCTCCGGGTATATTCCCAGTAGGAGGATTGCAGGGTCATATGGAAGGTTGATTTTTAGATCTTTTAGGAACTGCCAACTGTTTTCCACAGAGGTTATATTAGTTTATACTTCCACCAACAGTGTAGAAGTGTTCTCTTTTTGCTGCATTCTCTCCAGTATCTGTTTTTTTTTTGAGTTATTGATGATGGCCATCCTGACTGGTGTTAAGTGGTATCTCAGTGTGGTTTTAATTTGCATTTCTTTGATGACTAGTGAGGCTGAGCATTTTTTCATGTATCTGTTGGCTACTCGTATGTCTTCTTTTGAGAAGTGTCTATTCATATCTTTTGCCCACTTTGTAATGGGATTGTTTGGTTTTTTTTTCCTTTTCAGCATGTTTGAATTCCTTGTAGATCCTAGATGTTAGGCCTTTGTCAGACATACAGTTGGCAAATATTTTCTCCCAGTCTGTGGGCTGTCTCCCTGCTCTCTTGATGGTTTCTTTGGCTTTGCAGAAGCTTTTCAGTTTGATGAGGTCCCACTTGTCTATCTTATCTCTTATGGCATGGGTACTTGGGGTTTTGATCAGGAATTGGTTACCAGTTCCAATTTCCATAAGGGTATCTCCTGCATTTTCTAAGAATCTTATAGTTTGAGGTTTTATGTTTAGGTCTTTGATCCATTTAGAGTTGATTTTTGTGTATGGTGATGGGTAGGGGTCTTGTTTTAATCTTCTGTATGTTTTCAGTCAGTTTTCCCAGCACTATTTACTGAATAGTTTCTCCTCTCCCTAGTGGTTAGTGGTGGAGGCTTTGTCGAAGATGAGTTAGTTGAGAAATTGAGGTTTTGCTTCTGGTATCTCTATCCTGTTCCATTGGTCTATAAGTCTGTTCTTGTGTTTTGATTATTGTAGCCTTATAACAAAATTTAAAGTCTGGGAGTGTAATACCTCCCACTTTGTTTTTGTTTTTGTTTGCCGTGGATTGTTTTGGCTATTCGTGGTCGTTTATGTTTCCATATGAATTTCAGTATTGTCGTTTCAAGGTCTGAGAAGAATGTTGCTGGTAATTTAATGGGTATTGCATTAAATCTGTAGATTGCCTTGGGTAGGATGGACATTTTAACAATGTTGATTCTTCCAATCCATGAGCATGGAATATTTTTCCATTTGTTTGTGTCATCTTTGATTTCTCTGAGCAATGTTTTGTAGTTTTCATTGTAAACGTCTTTCACATCTCTGGTTAGAAATGTGGCTATTGTGAATGGGATTGTGTTTTTTATTTGGGTTTCTGTTTATTGATTTTTGGTGTATAGAAATGCAACTGTCTTTTGCACATTTATTTTATATCCTGAGACTTTGCCAAAGTCCTTTATCAGTGCAAGGAGGTTTTTTACAGATTGTCTTGGGTATTTGAGGTATAGAATCATATTGTCTGCAAAGAGGGATAACTTGACTTCCTCTTTTCCTATTTGGATATCCCTAGTCTCCCTCTCTTGTCTGATTGCTCTAGCTAGGACTTCCAAAACTATGTTGAAAATGAGGGGTGAGAGTGGGCAACCTTGTTTTGTTCTGGTTTCCAGGAGAAATGGTTCCAATTTCTGTCTGTTAAGCAGTATGCTCGCTGTGGGTTTCTCATAGATGGCTCTTACTATTTTGAGGTATGCTCTATCTACGCCTAGGTATTCGAGGTTTTTTTTTTTTTTTTAGTTGGATCCTTACTTTGTCACCCAGGCTAGAGTACAGTGGCACACTCACGGCCACCCCTACATTGACCTGCTGGGCTTTGATGATCCTTCCACCTCAGTCTTCCAAGTAGCTGAAACTACAGGTGTGCGCTACCATGCCTGGTTAATTTTTTGATTTATTGTAGAGACAAGGTCTTGCCGAGTTCCCCGGGTTGGTCTCAAACCTGCAGGTTCAGGCAATCCATTCACCTTGGTCTCCCAAAGTGCTGGGATTACAGGCAGAGCCACCAAGCCCGGCTGCTCAAGGTTTTTTTTTTTTTTTTTATCAAGAAGGGGTGCTGGATCTTATCAAAAGCTTTTTCCACGTCTAATGATATAATCATGTAGTTTTTGTTTTTACACCTTGATGTATTTAATTATGTTTATGGTCTTGTGAGTGTTAAACCAGTCCTGCATCCCAAGGATGAAGCCTACTTGATTGTGGTGGATGATTTTTGAGATGTGTTGTTGGATCTGGCTTGCTAGGATCTTGCTGAGAATTTTAGCATCTATGTTCATCAAGGATATTGGCATGTAGTCCTCTTTCTTTGTTGGATCTTTATCTGGTTTGGGTATCAATGTGATGTTAGCTTCATAAAATGACTTGGGGAGAGTTCCATCTTTCTCAATTGCCTGGAATACTTTCAATAGGATTGGTATCAGTTCCTCCTGGTCCAGGACTTTTTTTTGTAGGCAGTTTTCTTATGATATAGTCAATTTCCTGGATTGTTATTGGTCTATTTAGGGTCTCGATTTCTTCTTGTTTCGACCTGGGGATGTTGTGTGATGTCAGAAAGTCCTCCATTTCCTTTAGGTTTTCGAGTTTGTTTCCACACAAGTGTACATAGTAGTCTCTTGAATTTCTTTGGGGTCAGTCGTTTACAAATGAAGAAACTAACTCAGAGTTCAGTATTGTGCCCAAAGCCCACCCGATTGTGAACGCAGAACCAGATTTGAGTCCAGATCTGACTCCAAAGTTTACATTCTTACACCACACTGAACTGCCACTGGAAGAAAATTCAGTGATAATTTTGCTTAAGATAAGTACTAATTATAATTATCCATCTCTTCTGAGCGCAATGAAAGAGATATGGATGTTCAAACAAAGTATGCATACTTTAAGTTGGTTGCAAGAAAGAAGTCCCCAGCTGTAAATATTGTAGAAGAAGAGAGGACAGAGATATGATTCCTTCCATGGAGATCTGAGAGATTAGACCATGTAAATTCAAAGTAATTACCTAGTGATGCCTAGAGATACCGATGTCACCAACTGATACACTCATACATCTCCTTTAGGCTTGAAATCCCTCTCTGAAGATGAACAATGTCTCTTCCTGTCTTGAGTGATGAGAGGTAGAAGAAAGCTCAGGCCTTCGGGCACGATTTGCTATTGGCCCAGGAGAGGAAGACTGGGCTCAGTTATGGATCTAAGATAAGCAATGTGACAGCCTGGCTTAGAGTGCCGACAGAAGAGAGGTGGGCATACAAGAAGCACTTGGGGAAGGCAGTTCTGAAACTCATCAAGTGTCTTGTCCTCCCAGCTTTGGGCTATATACTGAGCTTCATTGCTAAGTGGAGCCTTCTGATCTTCAAGGACTAAGGTCATTTAATTAAGTTCTAGTTCCTTCCAGGAGAAAATATTTCTCTTTGTGTACCCAAGGGCCTCCAGCATTGGTACCTAAGGGAGAGCCCCAGCCTGTAGCTGGACAGTTAGCTCACCCAAGCCACTTTCATGCTGACCACTCTTTTTTTTTTTTTTTTTTTTTGAGTTGGAGTCTCACTTTGTCGCCCAGGCTGGAGTGCAGTGGCATACGCATGGCCACCACATGACCTGCTCGACCTGCTGGGCTCAGGCAATCCTTCCATCTCAGCCTTCCAAGTAGCTGGAACTACAGGCATGTGCCACCAAGTCCAGCTAATTTTTTGATTTATTGTAGAGACGAGGTCTCACCAAGTTGCCCAGGATGGACCACTCTTGAAGCAGTTCATCCATGATCATTGAGGGACTCACTACTTTCCTGAACATCTAGGTATTGTCTTCCAAGGTTTAGCTTCTCTCTTACACCGGGACAACAAAAGTGGCCAATGTTGTCCTACCTTGGACCTAATCAGCACCTGAGCTCTCAGATCACTGAACCAACAAAACACTAAAAAGTACCTGGTTCCAAGACCTGCCCAAATGTAACATCTGCTTAAATGAATCCAGAATAGTACACACAGACTCTGCCAATGCCTTCATCAACTAGAAGTCAGTGTGAGAAGCAATATTGTGTGAGAGGTAGTGTTCTATGGGGGAAACGTGGTCTCTGAAATAGAACAGACCCAGGTGTGAAACCCTGCTCTGCCATTTCCCAGCTATGTTACTAAGTGTAAGTGTCTTGACCTCTCCCATTTAAATCATGCTGATAAAATTACCCACATTGCAGAGCTGCTGTTACGAGTAGTAATGGAGCCCATGTTAATGGAGGGGAGCATACGTAGACATATAGCACATGGTAGGTATTCAATAAATTTTTGCCATTCTTGTGAACAAAAATGTAGCCTCAGTTTAGGGAGAATTTTCTTTTGAAATGAAGCTATCAAATCTCTCTAACCACATAGTTAAAACTGAATTCATTCCATAGTATTTAAGTTGATATGAAATGTTTTGTGATTTCCACACTCCTGAGTGATTATCCTCTTCCTGGCAAAATCTGTGAAATCCTGGTGAAGTTCACATCTCTTATCACCTATTTCCTTCCAAGCAGATGGAATTAGTCACCTCTACAACTCTCATGTCACCAAGTAAGTCACTTCAAGCTTGGTTTTATGTGTAGCTCTTTCTCTCATTAGATTGGTAGCTCTTTCATGACAAGAATTATAAGCTACTCATCCTTAAACCTAATTGCCTAGCACAATGTCTGGCACAAAGGAGAAATTCCATAAATACTTGGTAAAGTTGCGCCAATTTAATAAATGCTGTCACTTCCGTGGGTTTCATGAAAACTGTTCTCAGTTCCATAATCCTGATGGCAGCTGTGATCCTGGAGCATAAAGCATTTCAGAGACTATTTAGTGCCAGTACATTTCACTGGAGAAAATATCATTTTAATGAGAGACTGTCATTTTGGTTTGTATAGCCCACAGGGTCCTAGTTAACACTGAATAGGAGAGATCCCATTTTTTACTACAAATCTGAAATTAATTCAATTTTCAGCTTTGCTTGCCTAGTCAATTTAATTCTAATCTTCTTCTTGAAGAGGTAGCACAAATGAAACTATCAGAGTAGAAAAATAGGCTACAGTTTTGCTGGCCAGTGTATAATCATTTTATGCCTCAAAAAAACTGTATCGACACTCAGTTCACAGATTATTGGACAACTGTGAGGAACAGCTGCAACCCCGACTACACACACACACACACACACACACACACACACACACACACACGTGATAGCTACCACTTATGAAGGCATTTTGTAGCAGACATTCTGAGAGCGGCATTAGCAGAATTCATTTTTGTAAAAGGCATCCCACACTGAGTTTCCTGGATCTGTCTTCATTTATGCAATTAACAATAGAAATGCAGCTGATAAACAGTTGATGAAGACCAATTGAGATAGAAAAGCTGGATAATTTAAAGATTGGTTTTTGAACAACTGCTGACTGGGTGTAAGATATCTATAATAATATATCCACTCTTGTATAAATAAGGAATGGTTGCCTGGATATTACAGGTGACGTGGTAACTCAGAGGATGAAAGAGAGTGAGCATGATGAGAAAGAAAGAATTGGAACAGAATGCCAAGGGACACTTAATCTAGCCAGTTCAGGTTTAAGGCTTTAGGGATGATCTGGTGAGAATATAGTGAGCCTAAACCGTAATTATAACTGCAAAGATGTGTAGCATGTCATTAAGATTAACTGCTCAGTAAATTACATGAGATAGATGACAGGACTTATCAGTCCTGATCCCTCACTGGGTTCAAGACTCATGCATCTAACTGCCCACTTGACATCTTCATCTGGGATATAGCAGGCCTCTTAAACTACCTTGTCAAAACAGAGCCTTTCATCTTCCCCGGTCCCCACTCCACATTAAATCTGCCCTTCTCCCAGTTTTTCCATCTCAGTCCATGGCACCACCATTCACCAACATGAAGATGATAATTACAGCCAAAAAATTGGGACCGTGGGTAAAGAAGAGGCCTGGGGCAAATCAACACTCAGAGGTCAAGCAGAGGAGCATCCAGCAAAGGAAAACTAAGAAGGCAACACTGGAAAGGAGAAAGAAGCTGGAAAACCATGGGGTCATAGGAAAAAAGTAAAGAATAAGTTCTGAGGAGGAAGGAATGATCAACAGTATCAAATAAGAACAGAGATGTGATTATCCCTGGACTTGTGTATATAAAGGTCATGAATGGCATTAACATAAACAGATTTGGTGGAGTGGTGGCAAAAGAAGGTCAGCTGGAGGCAAAAGAGAATAGGTGAGAAGTCAAGAAGATAGATACTAGACAATTATTTAAGAAACTAAACAGTCTGAGCTCGGTGCTAACAGGTTTTCCCAAGGATTACTGCACCTTCCCTATTAGAGAAACCAAAGGGCAAGAAAGCAATCAACCATCAGTTCATGACATTCACAACCATGTCATTCAACAGGAATGGGGAACCAAGAAACAGAACAGGAAAGCAGTGGTCCCAACTGTGTTGGTGTCAACTCTTAGAGTAACTATATGTTCAGGCAGTCCCAGCTTACACTGTTGTCTTGGCGTAATTATTAAGGACTTTCAAAATATCTCAGTTTAGATGACAAGTTATATCCTCATCCTACTTACAGGTCACCATCTCCTGACCTAACGCTGGATAGACTCTCAATCACCCAGGCAAAGCCAAGATCACTACATAAGTTAGAAAACTGCCCGAGACTGGTCCAGGGCAAGAAGCTAAAGCAAATATCTGAGTATATTGGTACACTATCAATTTATTTGGGAAACATTAAAGGGCATTGCCAAATCATTCCATAGAGTGCAAAATTTTCTAGATTCGGCCAAGTAGGGAATCCTAAACACAATAACATAGTGTAGCAGTTAATATTAAATTACAGTATATAAAAAATAATGGTATATTTAGAAAAAGGCCTAGAAGGATCCATATCAAATTGCTTATAGTGGTTTTCCAGGGTTTGGGGGAGAGGGAAACATGGAGAAATTGGTCAAAGGGTACAAAATTTCGGCTATGCATGTTGAGTAAGCCCCAGGATCTATTGTACAGCATTGTGCCTGTAGTTAACAATGCTGTATGTATACTTAAAAATTCCCTAAGGTCTTATGTTAAGTGTTCTTATCATCATCATCATCATCATCATCATTTTTTTAAGAGAGGGCAGGAGAACATTTTTGGAGGTGATGGGATGTTTATGGCATGGATTGTAGTGATGGTTTAACAGGCTACACTTATCTCCAAACTCATCAAGTTGTATACTTTAAATAGATATAGCTTTTTGTATGTCAATCAGACCTCAATAAAGTACTTTAAGGCTGGGTGTGGTGGCTCACGCCTATAATCCCAGCACTATGGGAGGCTGAGGTGAGAGAATTTGTCTGAGCCAGCAAGTTTGAGACCAGCCTAGGCAACTTGGTGAAACCTCATCTCTACAATAAATCAAAAATTAGCCGGGCATGGTGGCACATGCCTATAGTTCCAGCTACTTGGAAGGCTGAGTTGGAAAGACCGCCTGAGCCCAGCAGGTCGAGGCTGCAGTGGCCATGAGCATACCACTGTGCTCCAGCCAAGGCGACAAAGTGAGACTGTAACTCAAAAATATAAATAAATAAATAAATAAATAAAGTACTTTAAAAGTCTGCTTATACTAGCTGCCCTTGGGGAGTGAGAGTCTGAGTGGATGGGGGTGAGACCTGCTTTTTGTTTGTTTGTTTTTAATGTATACCTTTCAGTAGTTTTCAACATTATTTTTGCAGTGAACATGTATTACTTTTGTAATATAATTGTTTTATTTCTAATTAAACATTCCTACCCATTTCTCAAAAATAAGAACACATCATAGATCAGGTAAAAATAGTGCTAAAATCTATTTCTCTAGGGCTGGTCCTTTAGCACTCAATGTAGTTGGTTCTGACAAATAAATTGAAGAGAAACCAGATGTCCTCTGACGCATCCCTATGGCAATATTCAAGCCTGGAATTATGGTGAAGTCTTCTGACATCACTACTAATTCATCAAAGCCTCCAGACAACCCACCAGGTGCACACTGCAGCCAGACTGGATCATATAAATCCTTGCCAGTTTATTTTTGAAGTCTTGTCAAGTGCTGGCGTCTCAATCAGCTCATTTGTACATTGTATTTTGATTAATTAAAATAAGTCATTTTCCAGCTTCTTAGATAGCCCCATGTGTAGCTGCCCAGCATTTAGCTTATAGCTGAAACCCATACAGTCAAAATCTTATGCAAACCATCCTTATTCACATGTGGTGGCATTATAAACATGAAGTATTTCCATTGGAACCTATAAATCATATATTTGAATTTTAAATTATTTGTATGACTCTTATTTATATAGAAGTCAAATCCCATTTTTTTCTTTAAAAAATTTTTTTTAATAGAACTAATTACACACAAGTATATGTATATATTTAACCAGAAAGGTTTTAGAACGTTAAGATGTAATGCTTTGAGGATTATGTGATTTATCTTTTTTACAAATGAGAAAACACACTCAGAGGACACAGTGGCTTGTCCAAGATCACACAGAACATTAACAGCTGATCTTGGACTAGAACCTAGGCCTCTTGATTCTCAGCATTTGCACCATGTTGCTTGCTGCCAACCAAATAAATTCTCATGGATATTCCACAGGAAGATATCTATGCAAATTGACTATACAATGATAAAATAAAATCTACTTAATGTAAAAAAAAGTGTCTGCAAGTGTTCTTGTCACTATGTTGCCTGCCACCCTGAAAACTTTACAAAAGAGCCAATTCAGAATTTCTTTTCCCACACTGGGAAGAAAAATAGCATGTCATCCTTGAGATACTATAATCTGTCACTAGGTTCCAGCAATAAGATGCCAAAGCATTGCTAAATCAGTTTGATTCTCTGACAGTTGCTGAATCCTTTTAATTAAAAAATAAGTACATAAATGAATGGTGTCACTGAGATCAGCTAAGACTGAAACAAAATGTTTTCACAGACCAGTGAATCATCAAAAAAAAAAATGTTTTTTTCTAATCAGTTTAGAACTATGATAAGAACTGAAACAGAATATCACCAATCAGGATATAATCTTGGAATAGGATACTGTCTACAATGTTACCTTTTTGAAAGGCCCACATCTGTACCAATAAAAAAAAAAACTTACCTATACAACAATTTCACAATCTCTACAAAACCTAAGAATCATTACCCAAAATGTGATCTTCTGCAGATATTTGCAAGTGAAATTTTAAATTAAATTAAAAGTATTTCCTCCAATATTTTCCCAGAAGCCAAAGCTATCACACTCATATATTTATTTTATATATATATATAACTAGAATTTAGTTATAAAAAATTATGTATTTATCATTACATGTTTAAACATCAATCACCTTCAAAGTATTCTCCATTGATACAGTAAACCTATCAAGATGCTTTTTCCACTGCTCAAAACTGTTTTTGAGTTGTCTCCCCACTCTCTTGATGGTTTCTTTGCTGTGCAAAAGCTTTTCAGTTTGATGAGGTCCCATTTGTCTATCTTATCTTTTATGGCATTCGCTTTTGGGAATTTGATCAACAATTGGTTGCCTACTCCAATGTGTAAAAGAGTGTTTCCTATGTTTTCTTCTAGGATTCTTATAGTTTGAGGTTTTATGTTTCGGTCTTTGATCCATTTACTCGGATAATTATGTATCTGATAAAGATCTAACATTCAGGATCTACAAGGAACTCAAACCAACTGAAAGGAAAAAACCAAACAATCAAAAAGTAGGCAAAGGACATGAATAGACACTTCTCAAAAGAAGATAAACAAGCAGCCAACAGATACATGAAAAAATGCTCACTCTCACTAATTATCAGAGAAATGCAAATCAAAACCACATTAAGATACCACCTAACCCCAGTAAGGATGGCCCACATCAATAAATCAAAAAACTATAGATGCAGCAAAGGTGTGGAGAAAAGGGAACACTGTTGGTAGGAGTGCAAGCTAGTTCAACCTCTATAGAAAGTAGTGTGACAATTCCTAAAAGAACTAAAAATTAACATTCTATATGATCCAGCAATCCCTCTCCTGGGAATATACCTGGAGGAACATAAATTTTTCTACAAAAAAGACACCTGTACACACATGTTTATAGCCACACTTCTCACAATAGCAAACACGTGGAACCAACCCTACTGCCCATCAAAAGTGGACTGGATAAAGAAAATGTGGTACATATACACAATGGAGTATTACGCAGCCATAAAGAAGGACAAAATCATGGAATTAGAAGCAAATTG
The DNA here is from genome assembly GCA_963574415.1 of Tarsius wallacei. Lineage (NCBI taxonomy): Eukaryota > Metazoa > Chordata > Mammalia > Primates > Tarsiidae > Tarsius > Tarsius wallacei. Next base: position 43,370 of record CAUYQG010154751.1, read on the forward strand.
GATGGAGTTGGAGACCATCATACTTAGTGATCTCTCACAGAAACAGAGACCTGAACACTGAATGTTCTCACTCATAAGTGGGATCGGAACATTAATCACATTAGTACAAGAGAGGGATTAGCAGTCACTGGGCACTGCCAGGGAAGGGAGGGAGAGAGAGAGGGAGGGAGGGAGGGAGGGGGCCATAGCCTCATAAAGGGTACTTGGTTCTAAACCAGGAGAAGTAAGGGCCTGTTGGAGGTCCAGACTTCACTCGCACACAGCCTACTTGTGTAACTAATCCTAATTTGTACCCTACATTCTATAATAATAATAATTTTAAAAGACAGTTTTTGAACTCATTGATTTTGATGGCTTTCAGTGCTTCTGCTTTTTTTTTGTTTCACCTCTTCTACATTGGCAAAATGTTTCCCTATGAGGACTTTTTTCATCCAAAGAAAGAAAAAAAAAAGTAGTTTGGGGCAAGATCAGGTGAATAGGGAAGGTGGGACATGGGGGTCATGCTGTTTTTGGTCAAAAACTACTGAACACTCAGCAAGGTGTGGGCAGGTTGTTCCTGTAAGTCACCAATTACGAAATGTGCAAATGTGTTGAAGCAATCTCCAAAAATCAAAAACAAAAATTCACTGAAGCCAAATGCAGCCTCTCACAATAATGCTAGCAGGTCACTGATGCCAAGTGGTTCCTAGAACACTTACTTAGTGGGAGAAAATTGTATTACAAGGGACCCATCCTCCAAAAAATAATTCTGTTTTTTTTTAGTCCCCCTCGTATATGTATACATATACATATATGTGTGTGTGTGTGTGTGTAATTCCTCTCTTCACATTATCTAATTACGCTCAGGTGCCAGCAGGCTATTCAATAAATATATGTTCCACAGAACTGAATTGAAATAAACACACTAGAAGTAAAATAATTCCTATGCGAAATACCTTTTTAGACTGAAGATTCAAAGTACAGTTTGGTAGCCAACAAACATGAAAAAAATGTTCAACATCATTAATCATCAGAGAAATGCAAATCAAAACTATGAGATACCATCTCACACCAGTCAGGATAGCTATTGCTAAAAAGTCAAAAAAAAAACCAAGAAAACAGGTGTTGGCTGTGGAAAAAAGGGAATACTGTACACTGTTGGTGGGAATGTAAGTGAGTTCAACCTCTACAGGAAGCAGTGTGGCATTTTTCAAAGAACTAAAAATAGAGATACCATTCAACCCAGCAATCCCACTTCTAAGAACATACCCAAAGGAACACAAATCATTCTACCAAAAAGACGTCTGTACACGTATGTTTATTGCAGCACTATTCACAATAGCAAAAACATGGAACCAATCCAGATGTCCATCGAAAGTGGACTTGGACAAAGAAAATGTGGTATGTATACACAATGGAATACTATTCGGCCATAAAGAAGAACAAAATCATGTCCTTTGCAGCAGCATGGATGCAGTTGGAGATCATCATTTTAAGTAAATTATCACAGAAACAAAAAACTAAATAACACATGTCTCTTATACGTAAGCATAAAACATTGGGCACAACAGACCCTGGGCACTGCTAATGGAGGAAAGGAGGAGGGGGATAAGGGATTCAAAATCACCCATGGAGTATCAAGCTTACTACTAGGGGAGGGCTCATGGGAAGCCCAAACTTTGCCTTCACACAATATACCTATGTAACAAATCTTTACATGTACTCCATGATTCTAAAATTTTTTTTAAAAGTATAGTTTGAGTGTTTTTAAAATAAAATAAAGTATGCTATCCAGTCTTAAGTTAAAAATACTACTTACATGTTATTTATTTTAATCTAGTAGACTCTACTTCATCACCATATAATAAAACTGCAGTCTCTGTGTTGATCCGTGTGAACCTAGATTTTTTTCTAGCTGTAGACTATTCTTCATTGATATAGCATCCTAAACAGATTAAGGGTTGTCAAACTGTGCTCTTCATACTGAGCTAAATTGTATTTCTAATACTGAGTTAAATTGTATTTATGTTGTATCAGTTAATGTTTTGTCATAACAATAGCATCAAAAGAGTATTCAAGATGCTGCAAAGAACAGCAATAGCAAATAGATGCTCTACAAAATCCTACTTTGACTGCCTCATTCAAGAGGAATAGTTGTAGCAAAAAATACCCTATTACTAGATATGTTTTTTTCCCTAAAATTATGTGAAGGCAGGCTATTCTGCTAGTGATAGAATATACTTAGTGCTACTTTTAGCCAAAATTGCAAATAAAGGATAGTAGATTATTCTACTCTCATAAAAAGCATTGATTACAAAATTATTTGTGAGAAATAAATACATATTATTTACTGCATAAATAGAATAAGGCATATACTGACCAAGAGAACTAGGAGAGAATTCTGAAGCTAAACAAAGGACATACACATTCAAAATAAAAAGCATAATCTAATTTGGCAACCATCATAGTAATAATTTATTAGGGCATGAATCATCAATTGATGCAAAAACTCCTGGGTGAAAGTTTGACAAGAAACAGATATTTACATAGTCTTAAAGTATCTTTCCACAAGATACATACTTAACTACAAATGAAAATATAGTAACTTAACGGTAGAGAAATCTGGCAGATGCCACCTAAACCAAGTGACTAAAGTTAATATTACAAATAATAGGATAAATTAACAGCAAGAGCCTCCTGATATTGTGTACTGAGAAGAATACATAATTTCTATGATAGTTCGGTCAAAACTATTAATCAAATTATAAGGAAACATTGGACTAACCCAAATTGAGAGACATTCTCTAAAATAACAGACCAGAAAGTCTTCAAAATTATCAGGATCATGAAAGACTGAGGAAATGTTCTAGATCAAAAGAGACTAAGGGACTTGATAAATAAACCTAACATGTGATCTGGGATTTTCTTTTGCTCTTAAGGATATTATTGGGACAATTGCCAAAAAAGTCATCAGATCTGTACATCAACTAAGTATTGTTTAAATGTTAATACATTGAGTTTGAGAACTGTACTAAGGTTATGCAAAAAAAATGTCCTTGTTTTTAGTAACCATAGACATATTTGGGGGGAAGTCATCAGGTCTGTAACTTTTCTCAAATAGCTCAAGAAAAAAGTATTTATATACAAATACATGTGAATGGATAGATGGATGGATAGATAGATACATAGATAGATAGATACATAGATAGATAGAAAGATAGATAGGATAGGATAGATGGATGATAGAAAGAAAAAGAGAGGGAGAAGGAAGGGATGAGAGGAGAAAGTAGAAAGAAGGGGAGAGAGCAAGAGAAAATATTAAAGCAAATGTGGCAAAATATTAACATTCGGGAAATCGGCTTTATTGATATTCATTGTGCTAGTCTTGGAATTTTCCAGTAAGTCTGAAATTACTTCAAAATAAAATAGAAAGCAGACTTATATAGATAAGAAATGGTTAAAGTATTTATGAAGAATTAATAATTAGCTGTTTATTAAGTACCGATTATGTGATAGAAATAATGCTAGATACTGTAGGGACTAAACTAAGAAGAATGCCTGAATTTTCTTGACTCTTAAGCTTAGAGGGAAAAGAGGATAAAACAATCAGAGAAAAGTTCAAAAGAGCAGAAAAAATTATAGGTGTGCATAATTTATGCAGAATAATTTCAAGTCACTGTTTAGGAAGATTCAAAATAATGGGCCATAAAAACAACAGAAGGGCATCTCCTGTGTTCCGCCCTTACCCCCTCCCCGCCCCCTCCCTTATCTCTTCCCCAGCTCCCCCACCCAAACCCCAAAAGAAGAGAGTGTGATTTTATCTGTGCACCTTTTTCTGAGCACTTTTCTGTCCCAAAGAGACTATGGGACAGAAAAGTGCTAGAGGCTGTTATTCTAGAGACTATGCTGGAAATGCAGCTACTTCCTCAGGAATATTACAGTAGGAAAAAGAAAATAGAAAAGGTAATGCCTACAACCCTGATTTTCTTGATTATGGGTGTGATGTGTTAGCTGTGTTCTCCTGAAAGCGTTCGAACTGACCTGAGACAAGCACTTGGATGTGATTGGTTTCTTTGGGATTCCATTCCAGGAAGCCGGAGTAAGGGAGCAGAGAAAGAGAGGCAAGGAAGGGAGAAAAGTCACTATAGGGCTGCTAGGATGGTTAGCACTGTGAGCACTGGTGTGATAAACCAACAAACAAATAAAAGTAACACAAAATAAAATAAAAAAGGGCCCAGGTGTGGTGGTTCACACCTATAATCCCAGCACTTTGGGAGAGCAAGGTGGGTGAATTGCTTGAGTCCAGGAGCTCAAGACCAGCCTGTGCAACATAACAAGGCCTCATCTCTACAAAAAATTAAAAAGTTAGCCAGAACTGGAGATCTTGAACCTCACTTCCCAGACCAAGCCTGGAGGAGAAGGGGTCCTAAAAGCAGAGCCTGAGCCCTTGTGTCCTCTAGTGTCATGCAAGAAAAGCACCATCGTCTTTCCAAGCGCCGCCCACTCCCAGGCCTGCTGACACTTTTTCCAATGAAATTAATGTTTTACCCAATCTGTATCTTAAACATTTTGAGCTACATTCACTCTTTTAGGCTCCTGATAGAAGAAGAAAGACCATTTTCATTCTACATATTTTCTATGACTTGGAGAACAGACACCAATATCCCCTACCCACCCATCCCTCCAAAAATAACATAGATGCATCTAGCCGTATACTCTATTTGATTTTAAATTATCAATATTCTTTAAAAGTAGATTTCAAACTTAAAAGATAATAAAATAAGCTCCTAATCTTTTTTGAGTATATCTTCTTCTATTTTGTATAGCCTTGAATTTTGGAATTATGTTAATATTCTAGGAACATTCAAAAATGCAATTAAATCAACATGGATGGAGGGAAGGGCAACCAAACTGAATGCAAACCAAAATAAGTGAACCCAACTATATTTAAGGTGAATGACATAAACAGCTAGATTTTTTATAAAAGCTTATCCAAGTACCTTCTGAACATAGAACTTTGACTATTTACTCTCAGTATAAAGAAAAATAAAAGAATTGCAAATAAATCTTGAACTCTTCTTAGTAGGTTTGCTTTTCATAGTCAATAGGTGTAGCAATCCTGAAACTATTTTAAGTGCATTGAAGGATTGATCAAATGAGTATATGTATTGCTATTTTTTTGTGAGTCAAGTTTCTCACTATGGAAGAAAAGAATTATAAATAAGAAAAGGGAAATGACAAGGAAGAATTCTGGGTGGGAAGCTATGTTGGAATTGGGGGTACCAGTATAAACTCATGATTTTTAAATATAGCTCCATCTTTTCAGTTGTATCTATGAGAGTTTGTAGTTATATGTATTCCCTAGCTCTGTCTGCTGAAAAGGTCAAGCAATAACAATCTAGTAAGGAAATGATCACAGATCAGTTTTAAATACTAGTCCCACTAAAAGAACCAGTGCTTGTTGGAGAAATGGTTGATTCCAGTGCTGGGTAAGGGGAAGTCCAAGATGGACCTGGAACAGCTAATTGTGCCAAAATGGAATAAAATGCTTTAAAAATTATAAGGGCATGTCAAAAGGACACAAAAAGTAGATTAAAGGGGCTCTTACTGGCCCTGGGGATAATTTGAGCATCAAAATAAACAAAGGCAGAAAACAGTTTATGATGGCAGAATGCCAATTAACAAATATGAAGGGAATGATAGAGCTTTTAAAAGTCATAAATCCATGCATGTATTAGCCATGGATACTAAATCTGGGGGTAGAAGAAGCTTGCTGAGGAATAAGATATTTATACAGTCTTAAAGCATTTCTCCATATGTCGCTCATTAATTATAAAAGAAAGAATAGTAACTATACAATGGAGAACATGGAGAACATTTAATGACCAATTTAACATGATCAATTTAACATCACCAATCATGTATCTTTAGATGTAATGCTCTGAGGAGGCACAGTATTATTTCTGAGGTACTCCAACCAAACTCGCATACCCTGAATCTAATCATGAGGAAACAGCAGATAAACCCAACTTGAAGGGCATTCTGTAAAAGAACTGGCCTGTATTCTTCACAAATTCAGTGCCCTGAAAGATAAAGAGAGGCTTAGGCACTTTTCCAGGTTAAAAGAGACTGAAGAGTTATGACGATGAAATACAACATATGATCTGGACAGGATCTTATACTGGGGGAAAAATGCCCTAAAGGCAATTATTGGGACAACTGACTACATTAGAATATATACTAGATAATAGTATCATGTCAATATTAAATCTCCTGAATTTAATAACTGTACTGTGGTTATATAAGAGAATATTCTTGCTCTTTAAAATTACATGTTTTAGTATTAAGAGTAAAGGGAATAATGTATGCAACCTACTTTCAAGTGATTAAAAAAAAAGCAACACTAATGTGTATCTATAAAGAGGAAGAATAGCATAGCAAATATGTCAAAATACTAAAAAATGAATGAAATCTGTAGACTATTGTTGTGTTTTTCTGTAAGTCTTAAATTATTCCTAAGTAAGTTGAAAGAGACTTTATATGTTGAACATAAAGTATTGGAACCTGCAACTATTTTTTTAACCATTTTAAATATTTCGAAGTTATAACTCAGACAAATTAAAGTCAAGCTATCCTCCACAGAGTTTTTCATTTATGTTAATGAAAGAAGCACTTTCAACCAAATTACAATATGTTTCCGAAATGTCTACTTTCATGTTTTGTGATTTTAAAATGACAAAACAAATGTTTGATACTTTAAGTAATTACATTCATATATTAATGCATACTTTAGACAAAACTAGTAAACTGCTCTGAAAATGGAAGATACCTTATTGGACTTTCTTATTAGTAATTATAAGCATAGGAAGTACCAAGATTTGTTTAATCCCTGGTATTTCTCCCAAGGTTAATGTAAACAGGCGTCTTCATTTATGTGTTTTTCAATTAAGCATTTATAGAAAAAGAAAATAAAGCATATTGTTTACTATTACATTTTCCAATTCACAAACCTATGCAAAATTCAAGTTTATGACATTGAACATGTCCCTTCCATAAGCTGGGAAAAATATTTAAAACCATATTCTCAGATGAAATAACCATATGAAAGACAATTTCTCAACCAAGATGAGACTCATTATCATTTGGCTGCACAACCACTAAGAATAAAGTGGGAATTAAAATCATAAAGCAGAAAAGCTGAAATCTAGTTTCTAAAATGCCTTGGGATTAACTTCACTAGCATAAACCTCAAAGACACTGATTATCAAACTCAGCACTTCCCAGATTAATAAAAGCATCATTGGTCACCATTCATCATGCTAAGCCTCATCTTTCTATATTCAGGAGGTTTACATTACCCAGACACAGAGAGTAACCTCCCTTCTTTCCACCTGCCCTAGATTCTTTTTCTAGTTAAAAAAAAAAAAATGCTCCCTTAATTTCAAAGCCATCGGGGGAGGGAATGGATTGCATATGCACCTCTACCACATTTGAACTCTTTCAAATGCCATGACAAGAGCAGCAGTCATCTGTCAAGGTTTGCTTATACAGGGACATTCACAAACTTACTTCTTCATATAAGAAAGGAAACCCAAATAGAGTCACATTTGGCAAAAAGAATTAAATTTGATAGTGTCATATACTGGCAAGATGGTGGAGAAACAGGTACTCTTCAAGCCTAGTGGTTCTTAGTGGTGCAATTCTGTAGAATATATTAAAACTAAAACTGAGCATGTCTATGATCAAACAAGTTCATCAAGTTCACCTATAGATACCTCCCTAGAAGGATACTCCCCCACGTATACAAATATTCACTGAAACACTGAAAAGCAAACAAACCAAAGAGCCTAAAGGTCTATCCACAGAAGAATTTGTATTAAAAAGAAGTAACACATGCACAAAGAAATACTTCGTGTGTTCTTGTGTAAATATGCGAGTTTAAAGATCGGAAAAATATACATCAAACGCATAGCTGTGGTTAATCTCTAAGGAGTATGGAGGGAGACCAGGAGATAAAATGAAAGCTTTATCTGAAAAGATCTAAAATTTAAAAGGAAATTTATTCATGAATTACTTAAATAATTAAAAATTAATTTTCAAAGGTTAAAAAAATAAAAAATGGATCAAGTTAAACATTAAGTAAATATAAGACATATCAATTTGACTATAAAACGGTAGAAACTGAGAAATACTATGAATTATGCTAAATTTGAATTACTAGCATTTTTTGATCCTGCTGTATATAATGAATTCTACTGATAAATAGAGGGAATTAACTATCTTATTTCCTCATCTATACCTGAGCATTTTTTTAAAAAGCTAGGAAGGAAGGAATTTTCCCCAAGTATTACATGACTTCAGTCTTGGTTCAGGTATAAGATTTGAAGGGTGGGGAAAGGAATGGTGGCAGAAAATGTAAAACAAAACAAAACAAGGATGGAGGATGGGGAGAGACATTCTAACACCTTGAGGACGTCAGACTTTAGAGAGTGGGAAACTTCAACTCTTTTTCAGTAGGGAATATGGAAATGACTGCCAGAATCTAATAAAACTCATTTAGGACATGTAGGCAGTTAGCAAAATGAAGGAATTTATTTCTACTTAATAATTTCCACCACGAGAACATGGATACACTAATCTTCATCTTGCTCTGAATCTAATTAGTGAAATTTAAGGTACTGTTCTCTCATATATGTATATGTAAAAAACATAGCACTAGGAATGCACAAGAGGTTAGCTATATTGGCAAATTTTATATCTTCTATATATAGTGAGAGGCTTATTATTTCATTTATTTATTTATTTACTTTTTTTTTTTTTTGAGTTGGAGTCTCACTCCGTTGCCCAGGCTAGAGTACAGTGGCACACTCTCGGCCACTCCAGTGTTTATCTGCTGGGCTCAGGCAATCCTTCCACCTCAGCCTTCCCATTAGCTGTAACTACAGGCGTGTGCTACCACGCCCAGCTAATTTTTTAATTTTATTGTAGAGACAAGGTCTCGCCAAGTTGTCCAGACTGGTCTTGAACCCGCAGGCTCAGGCAATCCACTCACCTCAGCCTCCCAAAGTGCTGGGATTACAGGCTGAGCCACGGAGCCTGGCCTGTTCCATTTATTTCATACATTAGTTGGGAAGTTCTCTTGCTGGTTACTCTAGAAGTTACAACATATACCCTTGACTTGTAAAAGTTTAATGTTAATCCATGCCTTTACCTTCTTCCCAGAAAGAATTTAAAACACTTCAAGACTCCTTTTAACTTAAATACTATTGTTATACAAGTTTTTAAATTGTACATATATTTTTTAAATTTAATAAGATATTATTAATATTATTTAATATAGTCAGTGTTCATTTATCCACATATTTACCACTAGTGTTTCCTACATCTTTAACTTTCCTTCTGTCTAAAGAACACCCTTTAGAATTTCTTTTATTTTGGGTCTGTTTGTAGCAGATCCTCTCACTTTTTTTCATCTGAAAATGACTTTAGTCCCCCTTCTTTCTACCATTGCTCCTGTAGAGAAGTCAGCTATCAGTCAAACTGTTCCCCTATAAAGGTAATCTATCTAGCTGGGCTTGGTGGCTCAGCCTGTAATCCCGCGCCTTTGGGAGGCTGAGGTGAGTGGATTGCCTGAGCCTGTGGGTTTGAGACCCGCCTGGGCAAGCGAGACCTCATCTCTACAATAAATCAAAAATTAGCCGGGCATGGTAGCACACGCCTGTAGTTCCA